>PJEM01006778.1:72532-106141 GCA_004023845.1 Helogale parvula | reverse complement strand
ACCTGCTTCACTTCCTGAGGTGCTTGTGTTAGTGACTGACCGCCACCACTGCCATCTACCCCGCCGCTCCCTCCAAGGGCTTGAGAAGCACCCCTTCCTTCCGCATCCCCACTGGCCTTGGGTCCCAGGCCAGTGCTGATGTCTGCTCCCTCCCGATCACGTGTGGCGATCCCTTCTCGCTTGCTAGAGTGAACTGTGAAGACCAGACTCTTCCCTCTGGACCATCGGCTCCCAGTTGTCTTCCGGGCCCCCCCACCCCAAGGGGGTCCTCTGTGTGGGTTGTCACACTTCCCAGCGCCCGGCCGAACACCCCTGTCTCCCAGCCCCCTTCTCAGCGCCACTGGCCCACCGACGATGACACTGCCCGGCTTCAGGGTCATGGTGCGTGTCCCCCGGCAGGGGACACCCCTCCCCATTCAGCGGTGCTTCTGGGAGCTCATGGTGTTTACAGAATCCATCCATTCTCGGGATATTTCTGTAGTTCAGCTTTTATGATCCATTTTCACCTCAGCACAGATAACGCTCTTATAAAGTGTTAAAAGGCAGAAAACAATGTGGCCTACCATGAACTCTACCCAACACCCCTTCCTTAGTGGAAGCTCATAAATTGGTTTGCCCATCCTGGCCTTGGACTTAAAATACCTCGGCGTTACAGGGTGAGGCCGTCTGGAGTCCGGAGTGAGCTCAGGATCACAGCACCCACCCTCCCCAGTGAGCTGTGTCCTTTCCTCTCTCATAACCTCTAAAAACCCTGCAGGGAGCACATAAATAGTTTTGTGAAGGGACTGTGAAGGCTTTTCCAGGTTTTTAAAACAGCCATAAATTCAGCTGTGTTGTGTCCCATTCAGTGATTTTTTTTTTTTAAAGTAAATTTACAGAGATGTGGAACCATTGCTCCAACCCAATTGTAGAATATGTCCACCACTCCGGGGAGCCTGGGCCACTCAGTCAGTTCCGCGTCCGGTTCTGGGTTTCAGCTCAGGCCGTGATCTCACGGTTTGTGAGATCGAGCCCCACCTTGTGCTCTGTGCTGACAGTGCAGAGCCTGCCTGGGATTCTCTCTCTCCCCCTCTCTCTACCTCCTCCCCTGCTCTTTCTCTCTCTCAACAAAACAAACATTAAAAAAAAAAAACAACAAACTATACCCACCACTCTAACAAGATTCTCCTGATCGCATTACAGTCATCCACTTGAACTTAGAGTGTAATAATGGGATTTTTGGGCCAGTGTTTCAGAAAGTCCAGTATTTGGAACTCCTGGGTCAGGTCACTTGGGACAGTCAGAATCTCTGAACATACGGTTTTGGGTGAGCTTTTCAGACAACAGCAGAGTTTGGGAACTGCTGCCGTGAATCTGAAGCTTCCCTGTATTTCTGAGAACATCAGCGTCTCAATCTGTGGACTCCAGAACGGAGTTTGCAGGATGACCCAGGCCGTTACCAGAAGAAAATTCACTCTTCATTTTCGTCTTCAAAATTAAAGCAAAATTTATTTGTATTTTTATATTTTTTTAAAAGTTTTTTTATTTTTGAGAGAAAAGGAAAGGGAGGGGCAGAGAGAGAGGGAGACACAGAATCCAAAGACAGGCTCCAGGCTCTGAGCTGTCAGCACAGAGCCCGACGCGGGGCTCGAACCCACAAACCGTGAGATCATGACCTGAGCTGAAGTTGGACCCTTAACCAACCGAGCCACCCAGGTGCCTCCTGGATATATTTCTTTGCTGCAGAAGAAATAGGGAATGTAGATGGGCACAAAGAAAAAAAAGTGTAGATTTATGTTACTCAGAGAGAATCGATGTTAAAGCCTGGGTGTATAAACTGCCAAATTGTTTCTCTGCCTTTGTGTGTCCGGAAGTATGCGTGTTTTGTTTCTATGTTTCTCTTTCCTTCTCAGAAAGAAGGCATCGTATTTTCCTAATTCTTTTTAACTAGAGTGGAGCCTCAGAATTGTGTGTAAAGTTTATAAAATCTCTCTCTGTATCTGTCTGTATCTATGTGTCTATCTTACTGCATTCTTTTCGTATAGAGGGCCCAATATATATATTTCTTAAAATCTTTATTGGTTATTCTGAGAAGCATTTCAAGTTAAGAACCACTGTTAGAATATCACTATCAAACTTAACTTTTCTACACACACACACACACACACACGCACACACGCACGCATGCACACACACCAACTTAATTTTTTTTCTACTCATGTCAGTGATTATGATACTTCTTAATGGTTTTCCAACGGGGCTGGGACGAGGGTAAGGAGACTGAGGTATGCACCTGAAATGCCAGAAAAACCCCACAACACCCCCAAACACAGCAGTCAAGACAACAACTATGTAATGCAGTGTTTGCAAGATTTAAGAACTTCAGGCAATGGTCCATGGTGAACATGGTTCTGAAATTTGGAATTGGCGGCATCGGGCTCTGGATTAACACAGCAGAGTCCCCCTCCCCGCCCGGTGCGGGCCCTGGCTTCGTGTCTGGTCCTTGGCAGCCCTGGCTTGGTGACATCTTGGGCTGGATCATTCTTTGTCCTGTGAGCCGTGCTGTGCATCACAGGGCGATTAGTAGCTCCCTTGCCCTCTCCCATCCTGGTGTCTGGTGCGCCCCTCCCCCAGCTGTGAGCACCAGAAGCATCTCCGGACCCTGCCCGGTGGTGGGGGAGGGGCAGAGGCCCCGGGTGGAGAACCCCGGCAGCGTTACATAAGGTTCAGTTTCAACCAGTTGAAACGCGCTGCCTGTGTCACGCTGGAAGGCGTCTGTTAAGCAGTAAACGTTGTAGTTACTCCGTCGCTTAATCATCCTCTACCTCAGGTGACTATTTAGCAGTGGTGGCTGTGAGCCTGTTTCGGTGGGGGTGGCCCTTTGAGGTTAACGAGCTCTCAGCTTTGAGCTCTATTTGGGGAGTGAAGTGGGGCTGTTGACACAGGGGTCCTTCCTCTTTGATGCAAGCGTATTTTTACCAGTCGCAGCCCATTCGTCATAGCCATGAGCATGACGAATGCTCCTAAGTGGTGACGACTTCATTGCATTTTGGGAAGAAAACGGTTAACTCTTGGCGACTCAGCATTGAGCTTTTGCACTCATGTTCCCTCCAGTGCAGAGACTGGAGTTCTCGTTGGGAAGTGCCCCTGCCCTGCATCCGTAATGAGAAAGGGAGCCCAGTGTTCACTGTCACCTCTGTGTCTCATGCATCGGCCGGGCTACGTGGAATGACCTCACAGCGTCACGTGGTGTGAGGTTCCCACCCGAGGGCCGGGACAAGGGGGTCTCTGGATGTGGAGGTCCCGATTCTTCCTCCTCAGGCTCCTGACCTTGTGCAGAGCTGTTTGGTGCCCCTTCCACGAGAGGACCGGTAGTTTGTCCCCAGGGCAAAAAGAGCGGCAACCTGCCTCTGTGGATAGATGCCACATCTGTTTTTATTTTCCCCTGGTATTTGTTAAGGAAGGAGAAATGTGTGTAGGTTAAAGGGCCTGCGTGGAGGAGGCTGGAGATAAACACTGCGACGTGAACTCTTCCATATGGGCGGCGTGAGGGTGTTTGAACCCCGGGCCCTCATACGGACGCTAGCGGAGCCCCTGGTCCTCAGCAGCGCCTCCCGGATCTGTGCGGATTGCTGTTCACGGCGCGGATGAGGCTTCTCTTGGAGAATTAATTAGAGCACAGTTTCAGAATCCATGGTTTTCATCCCTCCCCCCAGGACATCTTGGTTTGGAAGGGGGTAACTGTGGATTGGAGAGAGAAGTAGACGGACGTGGGGACATTACACCCATCGCCTGTGATGTAGGTTGGGGCAAATCAGCCTCACCTTCCTATCTGCCCTCAGACGGGGCCCTGCTCTGGTAGTAGGGTCTCTGCAAACTCTGAGCCTTGCTCTTGACTGCTTTCCCGTGGGATGCAAAACCCCAAGGCTCTGGGCCGTCTCACGTTTGAAACACCGGGGAAAGTATTTGGCTCCTGTAGATGTGAAATCAGATCGCTATAAAATCCAGAGGTTTGTGAGGGGTGCCCTTAGCTCGAACTTTCCTTCCCACCCGCTGTCCCCAACCCTTCCCGGCCAAAGCCAGGGCTTTGTCAGAGGTCCTGTTCTGATCACCTCCAATGTGGGATAACACCTGGTCCAGGTGCTGAACTACGTGGGCAACTCGAACACGCACATCTGTGGCTAGAACATGAATTTCAGAGCTTGGAACGTTCTGGACTCCGTCTTTCCAGCGGAGAGAACCTTTCTGTAAATCTCCAGTCCTTGTTATAATTTTAGAGTTAAACTCCTTATAATTAAAAGCACTTGGCCAATAATGATTCATTTAAACTGGAGTTCGGATTCATTCCTCTAATTATCATAACCATGCGGTGCCCTTTGGCCTGGAAGTGACACCTGTGTCCTCTTGACACCAGAGGTTAACAGAGCAGGAAGCCAGAGCACCGCGTGCGCCCGCCTGGCCAGGATAACGTCGTAATTGTCTAATTAACCTGAGGAGTCTAATGCCACTGCTAAAAATAGTATTAAAAAAATTAAGTGAAGGCCGTTTTCTTCTCATCTGGTCTCTATTTTGGGCAACCACGTGTTCCCGAGCATGAGACCGGCTTCATTCTAAAGGATTGGATCGCTTCTCTTCTGCTGCATAAAATCTGTTTCTAATGGATCACGGGCTCCAGGGACTCCAGAAACGTCTCTGACTTCCGGGGCTCAGCCGTGCAGGAAGACTGTGGCAGGAGTTCCTTTTGTCCAACCCTGTGCTTTAAAACCCAGAGCCGATGTTGGCCAATTTGATATTTATTTCTTCCTGGAAATAGAAAAAAAAATCCTGTCCGGGGAAGGTGCGCCACTATCGCCTTTAGCAACGCAAGGTCGTTCATTTGCTCCCCAAATACCTGTGCACACTGGGCACTGCTGTGGGTCCTGGATGAATGACACACAGCTGGACAAGGTCTCTTCTCCTGGTGTAGCTGGAGAGTCATCAAGTAAACAGGTCGGTTTTAGACGGAACATGACATCCCGCACTGCAGATGGAAGTGTAACTTGCGGGGGCTCTTGCGGGGGTCCTCTCTGGGGATGTAGCGAGGACTCGGAGGCCTTCTCTGTGAGGTGGAGCGAGGCAGCCCTGCTGATCTGGGAAGTGATGTGCCAGGCGGAGGGCACGGCGGGTGCAAAGGCCCCGAGGCAGGAAGGAACGTGGCAGTGTTCAAAGAACAGAAAGGCCTGAGCAGAGAGGAGGAACGTGGCAAGAAGGCAGGTCGCCGCGGTGGGCAGGGGCTGGTCAGGTGGGCTCTGCAGGCCATGGGCAGGCATCTGAGGTCCGTGGAGCCCTGGGTGCAGGACGGCCCCCGCCATAGGAAAGTTTCCTCCCCAGGTGTCGGCGGTGCCCAGCGAGGAGCCGTGGCCGTACCAGCCTCGCCTGCGGTGTGGTGGGGGCTTCGCTGCCAGAGGCCCTCCCCGACATACCAAGAGGAAGACAGGCTCCCGTGTTCACAGGGAGAAACTCCCCAGTCACTGAATTGTAATTGTTTCCTCTATTTTGCTGCCTTTTTTTTTGTTTTTTGGCCAATCGTAAACGATTAGGTTCCTGAAAATTCCTTGCTGTTTGTAGCAATGTCACTGCAGACGTATCTGAGTGCCGCGTTTTGAAGCCACGGGAAGAAAAACTGTATCTCCGCGTGGCTCTTCTTCCACATGTTCTAGACTTTCCGTGTCTCCAGCCCTCCTCCTCATTCTTTTCTCTCTCCCGCAGCAATCCCAGGACCCGCCGGCTCAGAAGGGCCCCACGCTCACCACCAAGGTGCGGCGGACCATGAGCAGCCGCGTGCACGAGGCCGTGAAGGCCATCGCCCTGTGCCACAACGTGACTCCCGTGTACGAGTCCAACGGCGTGACCGACCAGGCCGAGGCTGAGAAGCACTATGAGGACTCCTGCCGCGTGTACCAGGCGTCCAGCCCGGATGAGGTGAGCCGCCGGCGGAGGGGGGAGGCGCCGGGCGGGGCCGTGCCCGCTCTCCACACGCTGGGGTGGGGCTCCCCGAGGAAGCCACCTGTCCGCGGGCACGGGCTGGGTGGCCGACACAGCGCTGCTGGGGAGCCCCATTGTCACGTGCGTGCAGGACTCCCTTCCCTCCAGAAGGAATTCTCCAGGACGTAAGATATGTCCCAAATAGGGGGTGCCCGGGCGGCTCAGTTAGCGAAGCACCCGACTTCAGCTCCGGTCACGATCTCACGTTCGCGGGTTCGAGCCCCGCGTCAAGGTCTGTGCTGACAGTTCGGAGCCTGGAGCCTGTCTTCGGATTCTGTGTCTCCTTCTCTCTCTCTGCCCTCCCCCTGTTGTCTCTGTTTCTCTCAAAAATGAATTGACACCAAAAAAAATTTTTTAAACCAGTGAAGTTACTCAGAATACTTCATTAAAATAGAAAGAAAAGAAAAAATAAAGATCACCCCAAGTGCGCAAACAGCAGGAGATCCTGTTCGTGATTCCGATGTCCAGCCCTCAAGGGTCTCGTTTAAACCACATCTTCCTTTTTTAAGAAAAACATCAGCTCTATTAAGATACGCTCCACATGCCACGCAATTACCCATTGAACGTACACAGCTCAGTGTTTAATTTTAGTATGTTCACGGACTTCGGCGTCCGTTACCACGGTCAGTTTGAGAACATTTTTATCCCCCCAAAAGGAGGCGCCCCATCCCGTATCCTCCTGGACTCCGGCCCTCCCCCAGCCCGGTCTCTCTGGGTTTGCCGAGTCCGGACGCTTCACCCACAGGGACACAGACAGTATGTGGCAGGTGTGTCTGGCTTCCCCCGCTTAGCGCTTGTTCTCAAGACTCATGCATGCCGTGGCCGCTGTCGGTCCTTCATGCCTTTCTGTGCATGATACTCCCTCCTGTGGCCAGTGCTACGTTTTGTGAATCCATTTATCCGTGATGGACATTCAGACTGCTGCTTTTTTTCCTTTGTTTTTTGCTATCACGTATGGCGCTGCTGTGAACCTTCGTTTTGCAGGGTTTGGGGTGGGTGTGCGTCTTCCTTTTCCTGGGTGTGTCTGTAGGAGCGGGATTGCCGGGCTGTCTGGTCAGAACCCCATGTCTGACCTTTTCGAAACTGCCACGCCGCTGTCCAAAGTGGCTCCGTCATTCTGCGTCCCCACCGGCATTGTGGAAGGGTTCCGGTTTCTGTCCTTCTTTGCCACCATGTGTCCTTGTCAGGCCTTTGGACTCTGGCCATCCTAGGGAGGGTGAAGCGAAACTTCCCTGAGGTTCTCACTTGCATTTCCTTGACAGCCGGTAACTCCCAGCACCTTTTCATGTGCTTATCGGCTATTTGTGTATCTTCTCCTCTCCAGTGTCCTTTGCCCCCTTTCAATTATGTGTCTTTTTGTTGTTGAGTTGAAAGAGCTTTTTTACATATTCTAGATCAAAGCCTCTTATGGGATATATGATTTACAAGCATTTTTCTCCTGGAAGGCTGTCTTTTTCCTTTCGCAGCGGTGTCCTTTTTGAAACACTAAAGCGTTTGATTCTAATCAAGTTCACTGAGCCACGCTCTTGTTTATATGTAAGCACATTCTTTTGCTAGAACCAGAGGGACTCATGTGATTCCATGTTCAAGGGCAGGGACGCTGCAGCGTGGCTGACCTGTATTGTTTTCTGTGACAAGTCCCTGTTTGCTTTCTCTCCCGGGGATAGGGGAGCACTCTGCCGGTGTAGGGAGCACTCGACCAGAATGAAAATAATATGTCCTTTGTCTTCCTGACTGGAGTAGGGTTGAGGCATAGGGATATTTCACCAATCTGGGAACACTCTGGTCTCTTTTCCTTCTCCCTCCTTCCCGTCCAGAAAACTTGTATTCTGGTTAGGAAAGCCGTTACTTTCCAGTATAGAAAATTTGGACACTTCGGTCAACTCTAAGAAGAAACTGGGTCATTTGTAATCTCATTCTTGAAAGATGACAATAGGAAACTTTCCTTGAGCATCTGATCCGTCAGATGATATTTGAAGTGCTCTCCGTGTATTATCTCATTTAATCTTTCTAGCGACTAAGAGACTTTTATTATTCCCGTTTTCAGAAGAGAACAATCCAGGACAGAGAGGTTAAATATTTAGCCTAAAGTCACCTGAATTTTTTTTTTAAACTTTTTATCCTGGAAATAATTTCAGACTTACAAAAAAAAGTTGTTAAGTTAGTACTAAGAATTTCCCTTTTACCAAACTTCACTCAGATTTTACCAATGTTCGCCTTTTTCTACCTGGGCTTTATCAGTGTCTCTCATCTTTGAATAGTCAGCTGCAGACATGATTTTTTTTAAAGTTTATATTTATTTTGAGAGAGAGAGAGAGCGAGAGAGCAGGAAAAGAGCACACACAGAGAGAGAGAGAGAGAGAGAGAGAGAGAGAGAGACTCCCAAGCAGGTTCCACACTGTCAGTGTGGAGCACAGTGCGGGACTTGAACCCACGAACTACGAGCTCATGACCTGATCCTGAGTCGGATGTTTAGGCAACTGAACCACCCCGGTGCCCTCGATCCTTTTTTGCTTTTAAGTGTCTTTTTTTTTTTCTTAAAAAACAAGGACATTCTTTAGCATCAGGAAATTGACATTGATACAGTACAATTCTATGTCCTGCAGGTGTTACTGAAATGTCATTGGTTGTCCCACTGACTTAGCTTCTTACTTCTTCACCAAAAATGAGACCCCCCCCATCCCCCCCAGATCAGAATTCAGTCCAGGAACACTGCATCCGGTTGTCACACCTCTTGTCTCCTTGGCTTTGGAACTCGGGTCTCCTTGACTTTCAAGTCCTTGACGCTTTTGAAGAGTACAGGCCATTATCTTGTAGACTGTTCCTTAGTTTGGGTCTGACCTTTAGTTACTGTGCGGGCTCCGCACAGTGTCCGCGCCGATGACACTGTCCTCAGTTTTAAGGAGACGCGTGCTGTTGGCGTGACCTGCTCTTAGAGATGCTGACACGGGGAGGCGGCCATTCTCCCCTTGCTAATTGGTTGTATAGCAGCCGCTCCCCGTGATGGGCCGGGGTATTAACCCAGAGGGCTGTTGTCAGAACCCAAACTCTTAGTCATTTTACTAAGTTGTTTTCTAGAAGCCACTAGGAACTTTTCGATGTGTGTTCTTCCAGTATCTTTTCTTTTTTAATGTTTTGTTTCTAAGTGATCTCTACACCTACCACAGGGCTCAAACTCACCACCCTGAGATCCGATTGCACGCTCTACTGTCTGAGCCAGCCAGGCACCCTTATATCTTTTCATATATTTTTTAACTGACAACGGGAATCTTAGCATAGAGTTTTGTACCCTCTGCTTTAAACTTAATATTTCATCATCCCTCTTTCCCCAATATTTTGAATAGTCTTAAAAGACAGCTTTTGATAATTGTATGCATTTACCCTAATACCCTTTTTCAAGTGTTTTTATTTATTTTTGAGAGACAGAGGGAGTGTGAGCAGGGGAGGGGCAGAGTGAGAGGGAGACACAGAATTGGAAGCAAGCTCCAGGCTCCAGGCTCTGAGCTGTCAGCACAGAGCCTGACGCGGGGCTCGAACCCACAAACCGTGAGATCATGACCTGAGCTGAAGTCAGACGCTTAACCTACTGAGCCCCCCAGGCGCCTCCCAGAATCATTTTTGAACCATCTTACTCTTCCACCAGCGTTACAAGGGCTTCCAGTTATTTCTTGTCCTTTATTTTAGGAAGGAGAGAGGGGGCTTCCCTGGTAAGTGAAGGGTTCTGAAGGTCTGGACCAAGGAGAGAACGTCCGGGAGCCCAGGGCGGTCACCGCAATGAGAATCCAACGCTCAAATCTGAGAGGACGCTGGGCTGTGGCTTTCCCTGCCCGGTAGCTTCTTCCTCCTTCTGGTGGGGGCGTGGCTGGATTGTGGCTCCTGGGAACTGACCCTTTGTCGTCTGCTTGGTGTTTGTGGAGCAGCACAGTCAGGCACCCAGTTCATCCGTGACCGCTGACACTTGAACCAGGTTTTTCGGGGTGGAAAACGTCGTAGCCCTTGGCCAGATTCTGAGATGCGCTTTGCGTGCAGAGTGGGAGAAGGGGGGGCGGATAGATACAGATGATGCGACCCATTTGCTCCGACTTGTGCTGTAATAACCGAAGGGTTCAGATCTGTCCTCGTTTCTCCACCGAATTTAGTCTGTTTGATGTTGGTTTTTTCCCATTCGGAACTGGGAGACAGCACCGCTGAGGAGAAGATGACGGAGGGCCAGATTCTAGGTAGTGAGGGGCTGGGAACCAGTAGCTCGTGGGGGGTTTTGGGATCGGCATTTGGCCAAGTTTCAGAAGTTGGCAGTCTGGTCAGCACTGCCCCCTGGAGCTCCCGTATTGGCCGCTGACTGGCCCGCATACGGGAGGTCTTCAGTGCCCGTCCCACGCTCCCGGTCCCCACCCACCTGTGACACATTTGGCGTGGGGCCGGGCAGAGTTTCTCCATGAGGATTCCTCTTTCACGGGATGCTTTGTGCTTCTCCGCTTCTGTTCATTAATTGCACTCAGATTCAGACATACCTCGTTTTTCTAAGATTCTGAGCAGTGATTGTTAAAAAAAAAAAAGAGGTATTTTTCTCTTGGTCTTTGGTGTCTTCACAGAGGTCAGTGTTACCTCATTGGTCTCTCCCCCTCCAGCTTTATTTATGATCATACACTTTTTTCATGTTTATGGCAGAATATATGAAAATACAGGTAAGATACTAAAAGGCAAACTGTAATTCTACTAACTAAAGGTGTAAGCGCTGTTAATATTTTACTAACCCGCCTTCCACACAATCTCAAAAGACGCATACCGCAAAATACGAACCTGTGTCTGTACAGACACCACGTACAGAAAGGAGGCTGCGTCTGGTTCTAGCACAACCTCTCGGCAAGCTCTCCTGTTTCCAAGACCTTGTGAGAGTCCACGTAGGCCTGGCCGGGTCTAGAAGCCTACCTTTGAAATTCTGTATCAGTAAAACAGTGCTGGTCCAGGCCAGGGCACGTGCCTGGAATCCGCATAGAGACCAGGACGCACTTGACTCTGGAGCTGCTGGAATAATTTCTACCAGTTGGGGGTAGGATTCATTTCCTGTAACAGAAAGCAGGGTTTCCTAAATTTGTTTCCTGTGCACATTCTGCTTAGGAGGCCTTGAAGTGTCTTTTTTTCAGCTATTGATTGCAGCCCGAGGGGCACTGGGCGCTGCCTGCCGCCTCCAGTAACTCCCAGGGGAGATGAAATAGATCTAATCTGGCCACAGGGAGGTGCTCCTGAGTGCTCGGCCCGGACAGCACTCCATCACTTCCCGGATGTTTGGCAGCATTGCAGGGTGGGGGGCACTCGGTGAGGGGGGAGGGGTTGTGGTCGTGATGGAGTTCTTTAATGCATTTGTTTCTTGGTGTGAATGGTCCACCAGGTGCTTTCCTAAGAGCAGGTAGAATCAGCCCTGTGACTTGTTCGTCTTTGCCAGGAATTCTTTCATAGTAAAAAAACAACAAACTTTTTTTAGGCATTTAAAATCACAAATACTAACGTCCTCATTACAGAAAAAGTGAAAATGTAGATTCAGAGGAGACATTGATAAACATCAGTTTTATCCACCACCTAGAGATTACTGTTTACATTCTGTGTATGCGTGTCTATGTAGAAACACAATTGTGTGTTTCCGTGGTACAGATTCATACTTCGGTCCAGGGAGGGGAGGGGGGTGAAGTCACGTCCCTTACCCAAGCCCGTGGTTGCCCCTTTGGATTTCTGTCTGCACGAGTGTGTCTGTGTCTGGGTGCCCTGTGAGTATGTGTATGGGGGTGGGGGTGGGGTGTGATGTGTGTATGATTGAAAGTCTCTTGAGGCCTTGGCCCTGCCTGGAACAGCTTGCGAATTTCAGAGCGATTAATCACAAGTTCTAGGTCGTGCACAGGACGTTCTGCAGGGCTGCCCCTGCTCGTGCCGTAGGGTGAGAAGCGTGTCTCCTTCGTACCCTGAGACCTCCATCTTGCCCCGTCTACACAGGCCCTCCCTGCCCCCAAGACACCCGTCGTTATCGGTATGTGAGTGTCCTTACAGGGATCATTCTTTGCATCTATTAGAATTTTTTCTCACCCCTTCATTATTAACACATTTAAAAAATTTTTTTAAAGCACAATTGGAAATAAGAGATTCAGTTTTGTAGCTTGCTTTCAATAGCTCTTGTTTTTTTTTTTAAATTTTTTTAATCTTTTATTTATTTTTGAGAGAAACCGAGAGACAGTGTGAGCAGGGGAGGGACAAAGAGAGAGGGAGACACAGAATCTGATGCAGGCTCCAGGCTCTGAGCTGGAGCACAGAACCTGACGCGGGGCTTGAACTCACGAACCGTGAGATCATGACCTGAGCTGAAGCCGGACACTTAACTGACTGCCCAGGCGCCCCATGAAGCTCTTGTTTCTGGAGCGTGTCAGCACTTGGAGCGCCACGGAGGTGTGACATCTGCAGAGGCCTGGGTCTTACTAACACGTCGGGTTGCGGTGCGTTTCTGTCGTCCCTCGATGGCATTTCAAGACCCTCCTGTCTGCTAACTTCCATGGAACGTGGGGGCATCACATTGGCCTCCTGACTCCCCCATTGCAGTTGCTGGCTGTGTTCAGTTCCCACATTCTGACCTGATGAGTGGCGTGATTTAATTTTAATTTAATTTTAATTTTTTTGGAGGGGAATGGCAGAGAGAGGGAGAGAGACAATCCCAAGCGGGTTCCATGCTCAGCGCAGAGCCCAAGGTACGGTCCCACTACCTGGGGTTCATGACTTGAGCTGAAACCAAGGGTCAGATGCTCAACTGACTGGGCCACCCAGGTGCCCGATTTTACTCAAAAATTTTTAAATTTTTTATGTTTTTTACTTAATTTCGAGAGACAGAGATAGTGCAAGCAGGGGAGGGTCAGAGAGAGAGGGAGACACAGAATCTGAAGCAGGTGCCAGGCTCTGAGTTGTCAGCACAGAGCCTGACATGGGGCTCGAACCCACAAACCACGAGACCATGACCTGAGCTGAAGCCAGATGCCCAACTGACTGAGCCCCCTAGGTGCCCCTTTGCTTAATTTTTTTAAACTGGTAATTTAAAATATTTATTCGTTAGATAAAAATATACATCAATGCAGGTATCAATTAGTCAAGTGAAACAGTAACAGGAACCATGGCGTTTTATTTTAAGATACAGTTTTAACTTTATCAAGCTTTGAAAGTTCCAGTAAAATTATATTCGCTATTTAATTTTTGAATGAAATGTTTTTTAAGTTTTATGATATGTTACTTTAATTCCAGCGCAGGTAACATACAGTGTAATAGTAGTTTGAGGCGTAGTGTATAACATTTCAACAATTTCCAGCCTCACCCGGGGCTCATCATCAACGCACCCCTTAATCCCCATCCCCCGTCCACCTCTCCTCCGGGAAACAGCAGCGTGTTCTTTACAGTTGAAGTCTGTTTCTTGGCCTGTTTCTCTCTCTTTCCCGCCCCTCCCCCGCCTTGCTATGTGTCTGGGGAAGCTGGCAACTCCCAGAAGCCTTCCTTCGGAGTGTCCTGTCTTCACCACCTGTCTCTCCGGGGTCCTGTCCTTAGAAAGACAACCCAAAAGGATGTGTTTCTCTCCTGATCCCCAGTGACCTTGAAACAGCCCCCTTACAGACAGCACCAGAGGTAACCAGAGCTGTGTGCACAGGTCCCCCCAGCGACGGCAGAGTCCGTCAAGGGGCACATTCCTGGGTCCGTGTCACCGTGCTGGGAGATAGAAAAGTACAGTGAAGGGGCGCCTGGCTGGCTCAGTCCGTGGAGCGAGCGACTCTTGATCTTGGCGTTGTGGCTTCAAGCCCCACATTGGGTGTAGATTACTTAAAGATAAAATCTTAAAAAAAAAGAAAAGTACAATGAAGTGACAGCTCAGAAGCAGATTTTTTAAGTGTAACCTATGCTTGTTATAGAAAAAGCAAACATTTCGGTATTTTTCCTTTTTCTGTCTTCAATACCTAGAATTTAAATATTTAGCATCATTCCGTATTCTATCTTGATTTGTCCACTTGGTGATATGTAGTCTTATCCCTGTCCAGTAGCCGTCTGTGATAGGATTATTTATTTATTTATTTGATGTTTATTTTTAAAAGAGAACGTGAGCAGGGGAGGGGCAGTTAGCGGGGGAGACACAGAATCAGAAGCAGGCTCCAGGCTCCAAGCTGTCAGCACAGAGCTCGACGGGGGGCTCGAACTTATGAACCTCGAAATGGTGTCCTGAACAGAAGTCGGACGCTCAACCGACTGAGCTCCCCCGGGTGCCCCCTGTGGTAGGATTTTTAGCGGCTGCCCTCTCTCCAGCCCCTCAGGTACGCCACAGCCACAGATTATTCTGTCTCCTGCTTCTGGCCGTCTTAAATTTTGATGTCACGACCGAGAGCCCCGACGGGTTAAATCCCCGCACGCCTCCGAGTGTGTGTGTCAAAGGCTCCAAGCCTCTCGTTTGGTATTTTTGTAAGTGTGTCGCAGAGAGTGAGGACCAAAACCACCCCGGGAAGGGGAAGCCTGTGGCTTGGCCGGGGGTCTGCGGTCTCAGGCCCCAGGTCTCCAGAACCACATTCATTTCTCAGGGGTGCACTTCCCTTAAATGCCTCCTTGTACCTGCGCCCCAGGCCGCTGGACAATGACCGCATTCAGACGTGTGCCCGCAGGAGTGAGGAAGATTTAGGAGGTGGGCGGGGCTTTACCATCCGCCGCCTGGTCCTCGTCCCAGGGTCAGTTCAGAGAACAGAGGTCAGGAACTTAAGGAGAAAACCCTCCTTCAATGTTATTTATTAACCAGTGGGGGTCAGAATCTTGAAATAGAGCGTTGGTTGCTCAGAAGAGAGGGGGGTGTTGGGAGTGTGTTAGGGACGCCGCAGAAAACGATCAAATGAGCATCCTTGGCATTAACTGCTCCGTGGGCCGTGGTGCTGAGGTTCTGTCCCGTTTCTTACTCTTCTTGGCCCAGAATGGACTTAAGGGAATAGTTTTTTCTAAATGGCTAAGATTTTATGGAGATGTCATTCTTTCTTTTCAAATCTGAATGTTCATCAGATTAAGTGAGAGGAGCCTGAATTTCAAGTACAGGATCAAAGAAACTTGGATTAGGGAGTGGCCTTGTAGTCCGCCGTCTTGCCCACAGATTCTTAAATAAAACAGAGGCAGTGTTTTGTTTGCTCTATGCTGTGTTTTAGAAAAAAAAAAATCAGCAGTATTAAAAAAAAAATCACTTAATGTTATGTACAACTCAGCTTTCCTTGAGGAAGACCTGGAAATGGTGGGCCCAGTTTCTACTGGCAGTGGTGAGCTGAGCTGGGTGGCTCCTGCCTCAGTTTACCCCACCCCTCCGGGGCCAGTCCTGCCCCGTTCTGCTCCCTGTCCAGACCCCGGTAGTGCACCGTCGACTCAGCTTGCTAAGGAAGAACATCTTAGGTCTCGGAGGCATCCGTGGCCTTGGAAGGCTGGGTTAGGGCGAGCTGGCTGGCCTTTCTAGCCTGGCTTTGACCTTGAACGCCCCCAGAGATGTCAGACGCCCCCAGAGATGTCAGATTCCCGCACGCGCTTACGATAACTGTGTATCCTGCTTCTGACCAGAGTTCAAGGCTGTGTCCTTGACCTGGCGTATTTCCCAAGCACACACTTCCCAGGTACAAAGGGAAAATTATTAAAACTTGTCACAGGTGGTTTATTGCAGACCCACAAATGATGAAAAAGACCTTTCATGGATCGTTCTGGCCTGAATGCCTCAGACAGGCATTTTGGGAGGGAGCGCAGCAGCCTGTCCTTTTCATTTCCTGGCCCCACCCCCAGCGCGCAGCGACTCAGCGCCCCGCCCCCCTTCTCAGTTTCCATTTGGTGGAGTTAATTTATTTGTTCATTCATTCACCTTAACGGTTTCTTTTTCTGCTGCTGCTCTGACCTCTGGATATTCTGACCCAGGTCTCAGAGACCCCCCACTTCTGGGTGTTAGGGACAGTGAGACTCAAGACCCCTAAATAAATCTTTTTTGATTGGGTGATACGGAGCGATTTTTTTTGAACAGTTCAGACCCTTGGTATAAGTGGTAACCTCATTTTATATTGCCTTGTTTTGAAAAGAAATTTGGGGTGCCTGGTGGCTCAGTCGGTTAGGCATCCGACTTCGGCTCAGGTCATGATCTCATGGTTCGTGTTTGAGTCTCAGATTTGAGTCCCATGTCGGACTCTGTGCTGACAGCTCGGAGCCTGGAGCCTGCTTTCACTTCTGTGTCTCCTTTCTTCCTGCACCTCCCCCACTTGCGCTCTGTCTCTCAAAACTAAATAAACGTTAAAAAAAGAAAAGAAAAGAAATGCATCAGTCTCTCCGGCCCCCTGAAATATTTGTCCCCTCTTCATTTGAGAAGGGTCGGGGGCACCCTAGGCTCTTGGGGATTTCTCTTTAGAAAGGGGCTTTGTTTAACGCTGTGGGCCACAGAGTGGAAGGCGAGAATCAGAGACCCCCCCCCCCCATGGTCCCCCACGCCCTGGGCAGGGCTCATATCCTGGGGTGCCAGTCCTCAGAGAGGCCAGGGAGGTTTTGATGAGGAGGTTGGGCCCAGGGTGGGGAGCAGCAAGCGTGGCAGCGGCTGGGTCCCCTCCTTCCACCTAGAGGTTTGCCATTGAAGAAATTGAGGTTGGAAGAGGTTTGCCTCCAGGTGTAATTCACCCATCAGTAGCGTCCGTCACTGTGACCGTGTCTGAATTACAGACCAGCTGTCCCTCCCGTGGAGCCCCGTGGGTCCCCGGCGTGGGGGCTGGGCTGGCCCAGGCTGCAGCTGCGGCACAGTCTTGGAAGCCACTGCCGGGTCGGGAGTTGTGCATTCTTTCCATTGTAGTTAAGAGCAGGCTTTGGGGGAATTAATGCATTTCCATGACGCCCAGTACCACTGACTCTTCACATCTGTTCACAACGATGAAATGGGTTTTTGAGGGGTGACGTGTCAGCAGCTTGGAGACCAGAATGAAACAGCCCCTTTCACTGAGACTCGTGGCTGAAGGCATCTCGGGAAGAATTTTTCTTTGTTACAAAGTTGGTGTGTAAGGGAGGACGTACACTTAGACTCGTGTGTACTTCCGTGTACGTAATATCTTGTGTTGAGCTGTGTGTTTACTTAAAATTGAAAGAAATGCGGGTGCATGAGGAAAATATTTCCGTGGTGCAGAGGGATAAAGTAGAAGATGGAATATGGCTAATCCCACGTGTCAGCCTATAAACAGTTTACGTGGCGACGAGATGATTTTGTGTATAAGGATCTTCACTGATCTTTTTAGACTGAGAGGTGATTGCTAGCAGGTAAGACAGGCCCTGTGGGAAGAGTCATGGACTAAAACCAGTAAATGAAAGGGTTTTCAGAGACGGACGCAGACTATTAGCAGACAAGATAAAAAACAGTCGGGTTGCTTGACTAGCCCTTTCTTTGCCGGTGTCGGTCAGGGTGCCAGGGTGCCTTCCATCCGTCAGAAGGGAAAGCTGGTCCATGGGACTCCTGGTCGACTTGTTTGGACATCATCCGAACAGAGTAGAGTTTCCCATTCTTGAAGACTCTTGTTGCAGCATAAATTCAGTTACTGCCCGCAGCAGAAAGCCAGTGAGGCAGCTGAGCAGAGCCAACTGAGGACGGATACACAGAACGCTTAGGGCTGGGATGAAATGGAAAAGAAGCCGCTGCTGGGAGCCCCGCATTGTGCAGAGGCCGGAGGGAGTGGGGGCGGGTGGCAGAGCTGGGCCGCAACCCGGTTTGATCCTCCCCGCCCCCACCACCACCTCAGGGAGTCGCAGGGCAGCCCAGGAGAGCCTGGGGGTTCTGGAAACCTGGAAGGATCCTGGAGGAGCAAGTGTCTGCGTGTGCAGAGTCTCTTGGTAGAAGGAGGGGGGAACCTCCAGAAGCACGTGGTGAGGCAGAAGCTTGGGCGTCTGGGATCCCTTGGGAGAGTGACCTCGGTGGTCCCACAGGGATCTGCAGGGACACTGAAATACCTTGGACACTTACAGCGTAGTGGCCACCCGGGGACCCACCCCCCGGCTGAGAGAGTAAAGCATCTCAGAATGGACACCTCCTAGGTACCCCTTTCTCTGTCACCCTCTGTCACGCCCCAGGTCTGCTGTGTCCTGAAACCTGCCTCCTTTCCCTTCCCTAAAGGTTACACTTTATAAGAAGAAAGGGGGACGGGGAGGGGTCTCTTCTTAGACTCCATCCTCTCAGCTTGGTTTGGAATGGAATGGAATGGCAGCTTGTTGGGCATTAAAACTGGAAGCATCTTATGTGCGTTTCCTGTCGCTGTGGGAGCAAACTGCGGCCCGTCTGCTTTTGGAAGCGCCCCAGATTGATCACAGTCCTGGAGGTGATAGGCCCCGACCAGGGCTCCCCGGGCTGCCTGTGTGCCTCCCGGAGGCCGCAGGGGTGAATCTGTTGCCTTCCCAGCTCCTAGCTGGTACCCTCTTCCTTGGTTTACGTCCCTGCCTCTCTCTCCAAAACCGACCTGTCTCCTCTCTCTGGCCCCTCCCTCTCCCCTCATCTTCCTCTCTGCCTTCCGAGGTCCCCTGTGATTGCATCGGGCCTACCTGGGCGATCCAGGAGAGGCCCCCTACCGCCGGGTCCTTAACCTTCATCACCCCTGCAGAGTCCATTTGGCCAAGTCAGGTCATCTGTTCACAGGTCCCGGGACTAGGATGTGGACATCTTTGGGGGCCGTTATTCTGCCTGCCGCACGTCTCATCAGCTTCCTGCCGGTGACCGTGTCGGGTGGATACCCGAGTGCGGCCAGACACCACTGAGGATGCGCTGATGAGCTCATACCCCGGTCTAGTCCCTGGGGCCTTTTCCTTGGGTCTGTTAGACCCAGGAGTAGATCCCTGTCAGCCTGTCAGCCTGTCGCTGCTGCCGCTGAGAGTCCCCCGCCCCCTTACTTGCTCTTCTGAGTCTGTTTCCTCATTTCCACGCAGGTAGAGTGGGGCATTCTTAGCTCGGTGGGCTCCCTGCTGACCACACGGGGTGGCCCTGTCATTTAGGCTGTCAGGCACACCCTGGGCTCGTCACACTCTCTTGTGCCTCCTTCCTGTGGGGGGGGGGGCGCTGCAGAGGGGGGGGATGGTGAGTCCCAGTGGGGACCCGTCCCTGCCCAGCCCCTCCCCAGGTCCCCTCTCTCTTGTCTTCCATTTCTACTTGTAGTTCCTTGTCTTCCTGGAGACCCCTGACCAGGTTCAAAGGCTTTTATTATTATTTTTTAAAGTTTATTTTTTTGAGAAAGAGAGAGGGCAAGCATGCATGAGCAGAGGAGGGGCAGAGAGAGGGGGGGAGAGAGGGGATCCCAAGCTGGCTTGAGCTGCCCGTGCAGAGCCCAGCGTGGGACTCAGTCCCATGAACCCTGAGATCATGACCTGAGCTGAAATCAAGAGTCAGGGGTTTAACCCACGGAGCCGCTCAGGCACCCCTCAGATTCACAGGCTTTTAAAACATGCAAACTAATTGTTTAAAAGGTGATCTCGGGTGCAGGGCCAGATTTCTGGTTTTACTTGAGGAACTGGAAGTGCGGGCCATCCTGGGCCAGTCCCCTTGGGGCAGCCTCCTCCATGGGTGTCTGTGGGGTCGTGGGGTCGTCGCCCTTGTGGCTGTGATGTGCCCTCCCAGCCCTCTTCACTCACTTGCGAGACCAGCCTGGCCCCCTCCTTTGAGCTGAAGCGAAGCAGGTCTCGATGCCGCTGCAGGAAGGTTCCAGATGGCGACAGAAGCCACGCCTCCAGGGGGCACGGTGCGTGGTGGGTGGGCTCGAGTGCCAGGCTGACCAGGTACCTCCCTGGCCTGGCCGCCCCCCTCCCAGCAGCACCGCCTTGGGCAGGTGAACGGGTCCCTGGGCCGAGCGCCCGTGTCCTCGCCTGTGTGGACCCCGGTCTGCGCCGTCGGCAGTGGGGAGGAGGGGCTCATTCTCTGCGGTGCAGCCGCTGCCGTGTGTTGGGGTGTCTAACACGTCTGGGGGGTGTCGGCACACACCCCCTTCTCGGTGTGACATCCAAGAATGTCCCCGGGCGTTGCTGCGCGTCCCCTCGGGGGAGGACGGCCAGACCCCTGCCAGGGTGGTTATCGGAGAGGCTCCCCGGCCCTGTGGGCCCCATGCTTATCTGCAGAACCGTGGCTCCGACCCTCTGCCACGGCTCCTGCCGTGGGCCCGGGAGAGGAGGCGAGTTGCCCCACGTGGAGGGCAGCGGGGGTGGGAGCCCGGCAGGCCCGGAGGAGCCCAGGTTGTCACCGGGGACCCAGTGACTGCCTCTGCTCTGTCTCTCTGCTGCCCCTCCTACTTTCGTGTTCATCTGCCGACCTATGAACTGGGCCCCTTGGCCGCATGTCTGACCTTCCACCCCGTGTCCCGTTTAGGTGGCCCTGGTGCAGTGGACGGAAAGTGTGGGCCTCACCCTGGTGGGCCGGGACCAGTCTTCCATGCAGCTGAGGACCCCTGGCGACCAGATCCTGAACTTCACCATCCTGCAGATCTTCCCCTTCACCTACGAGAGCAAGCGCATGGGCGTCATCGTGCGGGTGAGTTAGCTGCGCCTTCCCACGATTATAGCCCCGCGGTCTTTCGTAGCCCTTTCCTCCCTCTCTCCCGTGATGGCTGTTGTCCGGACCAGGAAGAGAGTATCATTGCCTGAGCAGAAACAGTATTCGTCCACCAGTCAGACAAGACCCCGGAGAGCTGGTCAGCCTCTGGTTAACCTTGTTTTATTTCTTTATTTTTTAATAATTTTAAAAAAATGTTTATCATCGAGAGACGGAGTGCAAGCGGGGGAGGGGCAGAGAGAGAGAGGGAGACATAGAATCATAAGCAGGCTCCAGGCTCCGAGCTGTCAGCACAGAGCCTGATGCGGGGCTCGAACCCACGAACCGTGAGATCATGACCTGAGCCAAAGTCAAATGCTTAACCGACTTAATCACCCATGTGCGCCCAAAATTTTTTAAGGAAAGAAAACATTGTGTGTTCAGCTGAAGGCCCGTCTGCCCCTCCCGGGCGTGCTTCCTTTCCATTCCTGCACCAAAGTCATCATTTTAATGACTTTTACCATACTATTATCAGACACGTTTGGGTATAAGTAATGTATAGCTGTGCATGTTTCTATTTTTGAGTGACATTGTATCCTTATCCCACTTCCTGTTTTTAACATTTAAAAGAACGTTATGTTCATGCATTTCATCTTACTTTGTTAGTTTAGCCGTGTTACAGTGTAGCGCTGTATGAACACGCCTCTCTCCCTTCAGTCTACTAGAGTTCTCTGTTACACGTATTGAGATAGTTGCCACTATTTTGCCGCTGGAAACAGCTCTGGCTCCTCCTTGTCTGTGCTGGTCTCCCCTACACATAATGTGAACACGTCTGGAGGTCAGGTTGCTGGATTTGCAGTATGTACATCTTTAACGCTACCAGAGCGTCCCCACGTGCTTGTACTGTGGCGGCACTGTTCCTCCACAGCCTCACCAATATTTGAGAGTGTCAGAGTTTTACAATTTCATCAACATTGTGTTTCACCAATGGCTCCTGCACTCAGAGAATCCCGCGCCCATTCCGGGAAGCTGGGGGTCCCTGTGCTCACGCGCCACTGTGTTCGGTAACTTTAAAGTCGGCTGACCGTCAGAATTGCCACGGGAGCTTTAAAAATCCAGATCACTTTTGTCCTGTCCAGACCTGTTTTGGTCTTGGGATGGTTCCTTGGTATCTGTAAAGGTTTTTCATGTTATTCGGCTCGATCGGAGGAAACTCTGCTCAGATCATGGGCGGCTTTGGAATGTGACTCCTCTTTTTTGTTTCGTCTTAAAAAAAAAGAGACTCCCCTCCACCTGGATCTGTCTTATCCCTTAAAGATCAAAGAGCTGCCGATCCTCCTGTGATAAGTTAGTGTGAGTGACACTGAGGGGCCAGGTGAGGAGGAGCCGATGCACTAGCGGCAGCGGTGACGGCAGCGAGAGCGGCAGTAACGTAATGATGGGCAGCATTTAGTGATGTCCGTTGTGTGCCAGTGGCTGTTCGAAAGGATTCCAGAAACTCACTCGTTAATCCTTAGCGTAAGCCAGCAAGGCAGATACCGTTTTGATTGGCATTTGACAGAGAAGACAGTGGAAGTGCAGAGAGGCTCCGCATTCTCCCCCGGTTCACACAGCTGGATGATGGTGGAGCTGGGACCCGACCCCGGGTCATATGGCCCCCGAGCCCGGGCTCTTTAACTAACGCTGCGACCTGGGAGTTTGGGGGTAGGGGGTGAGGTGTTGAAAGGCTTGGAGAGCACCCACAGTAATGCTGGAGTAGCGACGCGTGTGGTGTGCCTGGCAGATTTCCCCGCGCTTGGTGGTGTAAAATGATAGGAGGCAGTATCTCCCAGAGTCTGTGGGTCAGGAATCCGAGTCCTCTGGCCCACACCTCTCACAGGTCACTGTCATCCTGGGCTCAGCTGGGGCAGGATCCGGCTCTTTGCAGGTGTTAGACTGAGGGCTGCCGTCCTCCGCTGCTTCGGCAGGAGGCCACCCTGGTTCACTGCTCCCCCGGCTTCTCCGAAGGTGGCTCCCTTGTCACCTGGCTTCCTCAGAGCGAGCAAGATGGAAGGCAGAGTCCTTGTAACCCGATCTCAGAACCGGCCTCCTGTCACCTCTGCCTCGCTTACTAGAAGCACGTTACAGGGCCAACCCCCGCTCAGTGGGAGTGTGCCAGAGTCCAGCGCCAGCAGGTCCAGGGCTCCCTGGAGGATGGATGGTGTCGGTGAAAGGGGGAGGGAATGAGAACCACGAGTTTCTTTCTGATCAGCAGGCACGCATCTCTGCTCTGACCTGAGAGCCAGCATTATTCATGGAGAAAAATGTATGGGGCCAGCACAGAAGTGGCATTTGCCTTAGACAATGATTTCTGATGGCAGATTTCTTAGGAATGTAAAAATTTCCCAGAACATAGATTGGTAGAAGACTCAGGCATAATCTTTATCAATAGTGATTGATGTAGGAGACTTAGATGCTTATCATATGGGGAAGGAAGGCATCTTTAGCATTCAAATACAAGGCAGTGTTTTTAGCACGGCAAAGGCAAAAGTTAGTTCTTATGAGCAGGGGTCAATAGCCTGGTTTCTAGGGGAAGAAAAATAGATTTCTCAGGAAATGCAATATTTGCTCCTATAATCACAGAAGAAGAAGTCCCCACAATAAGTTCCATCGCAAGATGCAGTCAGCATATTTTAGGACACGGGGTCAAGTCACTCCCATACCAGCCAACAGGCGCCTTGGGGGTGGTTGCTCAAAGAATAATTGCAGGTGGACGGATATGGTCGCCATCTGAGGCCTTGCAAACCTGCCTTCCCTCACAAGGAGTTTTCTCAACTTAGTGAGTTCAGGAAGGACTTCCGGCAGGAGTGGGTCTCACCAGGGCATGAAGTACGAGGAGGCAGGGGTCGTTGGAAGCCATCGAAGAAGCTATCTCCCCTCCAGGTAGAGGAAACAGCTCCGTGAGCTGCTCTTCTGACGACCCAGTGACACAGCCATGAATGTGCTTTGAAATGGCACACTCCAGGGACTTTTATGTCCCCGGTGCACCTTCTGGCGGGGGGGGGGGGGGGGGCTTTTTCTCCCGCGAGGCTGCTGCTGTTCCTGCCGGGCGCACCTGTCTGACCCGTGGCTTTAGACCGCGTCTGGAGCGCACAGCTGACGTCAAGAGCATCTGTGTCCTGGCAGCGGCAGCACAGATCCTGTGGGCGGGTGTTTCCTGGGGAGTCAGAGGCGTGATCTCTTCCGGAATGACTTCTGCTCCAGCCTTTCCAGCCTTTGTTTTTTCAAGTTCTAGGACCGTGGGCTCTGCTGAAGTCATCTGAGGGTTGAGTCATCATCAGATAGTCCCCAGTGTCAGCCGTTCGAGCACAAGTGAGCGACATACCCTCCCTTCCTTTAGCTGCGAGGGGCTCTCATTCCCAGGTACACGTCCTGTTTTAGGAGATGCGGCCCCACGTCCTCTCAGCAAGAACAGGACTCTGTGCCTCGAAGTGGGGGATACTCATTAGATGGGAAAAATCTTACCATTAATTTCAACTTTCTTTTAAAATTTTTTAAACGTTTATTCATTTTTGAGAGACAGAGAGAGAGTGGGAGCAGGGCAGAGAGAGAGGGAGACACAGAATCTGAGGCAGGCTCCGGGTTCCGAGCTGTCAGCACAGAGCCCGACGCGGGGCTCGAACCCATGATCTATGAGACCATGACCTGAGCTGAAGTCAGATGCTTAACCGACTGAGCCCTCCAGGCACCCTTCTATCTACCATTATTTTAAAATAGCATTCTCCCCTTCCAAGGTTATAAAAAACAAACCAGCTCGACATTGAGTTAAAGCATTCAGAACAGAGCCGTACATCAGGAAGGAGCTCAAACCATTCCTCTTTATTTTCACCACCCAAACATCAAGCACTCACCCCTCTTCAGAGGATTTCCCGTTCAGCTTTCTTCTGCGCACCTACGAGTGTAAATACCCACACGCGTTTGTATGAACTTGGCATTGAGCTTCATATGAGACTTTCTAAACTCTCTCCACTGTTGAATATGTATGGAAAATGTTCTTGTACTGGTAAAATGTGATTTTTATCATTTTAATGCGTGCGTGTTTTGCTGAAAAAAATATACCATTATTTAACTAAATATTCTTTTCTCAGATACTTCACATTTTTCACTTCTCACCACTCAAAGTCAGTCTGTGAGCATCCATCTTTGTTAGACTGTCTTTAATGAAATGCACATTACTGCTAAGTTTTCTTATTTTCTCACCTGTCTCCCTCTTTATCTGTGCCTTTGACATGAAAATTAGCCTTCCAGACACGTGGACAGCATCTCCATTCTCCAGAAAGCTCCCTAACTCTTTGCCCTGGGGCCGTTTTGCCTCCAGGGGACATTCAAAAAACGTTGGGAGACTTTTCAGTTTTCGCCAGTTAGGGTTGACGACTTCTTGTTGGCAGAGGCCAGGATGGCCTCCTAACACTGCATAACCCACCGCCGGGCAGGCAGCTCAGTTCCCGTGCGGTGTCCTGTCTGGTATTTGGAAATACCTGCCCAGTCCTCTGAAGTGAGGCATGTCCGCCCGGCTGTGGCACATCGTGGTTTAGTGACCGTGGGCAGCCGTGGGCGTGCTCACCTCGCTCCTCACCCTCCCGCCACGGGCGGGCTCATGCGCGGTGCCAGGCGGGAGCTCGTCATGCACACCAAGCCACGTCCTTCCTTGGCGCGCATCGCTGTCTTCTGGGGGCTTCCCTGGGGCTTGTGCGCTTGCGTCTCCAAGAGGAAGGCTGCCGCTTGTGTGCAGATGTCCCCCGTCCCACGTGGAACGGTGGAGGCGGATCCGTGCCGCAGATCATACCCTTGTCCTTGTTTGAATAAAAGAGGCCTTTGAACAGGGGCCAGGATCGGACCACAGTGGAAAAATGATGCGGCCCCAAAACAATGCCGTACAAGCAGCAGCCCGTGTAAATGTGCCGCGTGATCTCGCCACCTCTGGGAGCGAGGTAACCTTGCGGTGAACCGGGCGGGAGGAAGTGAGTGACGGGAGGAGACCGTGAGGCCGTGTGTGTGTGGGACGAGCCGCCTGCAGCCACAGAGCGCCCTCCGCGGCAGAGGCAGCTGTGGAGGGGACGCCGTTTCCTGCGCTCTGATGTCAAGCATGTTTGGGTGAAAGGAAGGGAGAGAAAAGCCCCGGGGGCTTTCATGTTCAGCCCCCAAGGCCTTCTCTGGCCTGAGTCCCCAGCAGGCACAGGTGTGAGTGACCCATTGGAGATGGTGCGTCCCCTTCTGCAGGCTCAGGGAGGCAGGTGCCTCCTGGTGGCCGGCAGGTGCTCTTGTGAGCAAGCGTGGAGTTCTCAAAGATTGTCAATGACCAGCGGGCCCTGGAAAACTGTTTTTAAAGAAGGAAATGTGTGGGGCGCCTGGATGGCTCAGTCGGTTGAGTGCCCGACTTCGGGTCAGGTCATGGTCTCATGGTTCACAAGAGCCCTCGTCGGGCTCTGTGCTGACAGCTCGGAGCCTGGCGCCTGCTTCAGATTCTGTGTCTCCCTCTCTCTCTGCCCCTCTCCCACTAACGCTCAGTCTCTCTCTCTCTCTCAATAAATAAACATTAAAATTTTTTTTTTAAAGAAGGAAAACATGGACCAGCAATTTGGCTCTGGGTATTTATGTCATATTTCATAATGAGTTTACGCACTTGTGTTCTGGGCTGCTCAGGCAGCAAAATGTGGGCATGAGGTGGTAATGACCATGTTCTGTCCCTCACCCCTCTCTCCCGCCCCCAGGCTCCCCGTGATGGGAGATCCCAAGGAAGGAGTCATGGAATAAGAACCAGGGACAAGAGCCATTGTTCCCTAAAGCCAGGATTTCGTGCCCTCCGTGCTGTTGACATGGGGGCCATGTGATTCTTGGCTGTGGCTGTCCTGTGTCCTCTGGGACACTCAGCAGCAGCCCTGGCCTCTATCCGGTGGGTGCCAGTAGCATTCACCCCCGAGCTGTGACAACCAAGAAGGTCTCCAGATACTGCCACATGCACGGTCCCTCCACTGAGAACCGCTGGGCGGAGCCTTGGCCCCTTGAGGGACGTACAGTGTTAGCGTCCCCCTCGCGGGGCTGGTTACGCCGAGTGGGCGTTTTCTGCGTGCCTGGCCCTCGGCTCTGTGCTCTGCATCGGTGACTTTATTTAAGCCCCAGCAGCCTGTGCGGTGAGAGTTGTTAGTGTTCCGTTTTACAGGCGAGAGAGCTGAGGTTTAGAGAAAAGCAGCGTGTCCAACTGTGCACAGCCAAAGGCTGGTGTCGGCTCTAAGCCTCCAGCGCCTGGGTGGTGGTGTTACCTACTCCCCAGAAAAGCGAGTCGGTGTGAACAAAAATCTGCGTCGTTTGACCTCTAGCAAGTCCTCAGGCAGACGTAGGGGCCTGGAATGATCAGGATTAGCAGTTCTCAGTGAAGGCAGTGTGCTCCCTGGGGGACGTTTGCTTATGTCTGGAGACATTTGGGTTGTCCCCATGGGGGTGCGGCCGGCATCTAGTGGGGACAGGCCAGGGGCGCTGGAGAAGGTGCCGGAAGGCACAGGCCAGCCCCCACGCGAGGAATAAAGCCAAAGTTGAGAACCCCGCCCTGGATAAGTTCCTTCCTTCCCCGTCTTTTCAGGTAGAGCCCAGTCGGGTGATCCTGGCAATCCTGTGCGTACATTTAAGATGATCTCCCCGCGTGGGCGTCCCTTCCTTTTGGGACAGTAATAACGCGAAAAACAAAGTTCTTAATCCTTTTGATCTCGCTTTTCGTCATTTAATGCTTTCCCAAATGCTTTGAGTCTTCTTCTCTTCCTGGTGGCCTTTGCCCCAAAGTGCGCCCCCCCCCCCCCGCCACCCCCGCCCCCTTCTGGCTTTTTATCTCCGGCCAAGTAAAGAAACAGGGGTGTCCGTTGAGGACACTGTACGCCATCCGTCATGGGAAGCGGGCGCTGGAGCTGAGGTGTGTGTCCCTCGTGGGTGTTCATGCCGTCACCCCCCTGCCCCCAGGATGAATCGACGGGAGAGATCACGTTCTACATGAAGGGGGCGGACGTGGTCATGGCTGGCATCGTGCAGTACAACGACTGGCTGGAGGAAGAGGTGAGCGGGCCGCGGGGCGCGAGGGCCCTGGTTGGAGCCTGTCCGCGTAGCGTCCAGCCCTCCGCCGTGAGAGTCCGGGGCTTGGAGACAAGGCCCTTAGTGAGCTCTCCGCTGACCGTGGTCTGCTTTTCAGTGTGGAAACATGGCCCGGGAAGGACTGCGGGTTCTCGTGGTGGCGAAGAAGTCTCTAGCAGAGGAGCAGTATCAAGACTTTGAAGTAAGTGGTCCTGTGGGCTTTCTGTTACTTTTTGCTGTCCTCCGTACCTCCCCACTTCTCCGGCTCTGTCTCCTCTTCGTCTCCCCCTCGCTCAGTCTGCCCCGGCCATCCTGATGTCCTTTCTGAGCCCCCCAGGCTCACCTCTGTCACAGGGCCTTTGCACTTGCTGTTCTCTCTGTCTGGAACTCCCCGCACAGAGCTCCATGGCCTGCTCCCTCACTTCCTTCGGGTCTCTGCTCAGTTGCCGCCTCCTCTGAGGAGCCTTCCCTCCCCACCTATGGCAGCCCCCCCACTGCTCGCCATCCATCACCCCACTTAACTTCCTTCGCTGCACTGATCACCCTCTGGAATGACCTTGTTTACATGTTTATATCTAACATTCTTCTTAATAGCTCCTTTCGGGATGAGACGAGATCGGGCGCGTTCAGGGTGGTATGGCCGTAGACTTAATAGCTCCTTTCGGGAATTAAATCTTTCCGAGGGCAGAGACTGTCAGTCTGGTTCGCTGTTACATCCTGACACTCAGGATGGTCATTGGCACGTAGAACACCCTCTGGAAAATTTGAAATGAATCACCCCCTGGGAGCCCTCGGTTTTTCAGGCTGTAAAGAGAGTTTAACCAGATCATTGACTTTCACGGCTCAGGGCTCCCGCGTAAATACGTCCAGTCCTCTTGTCCCGTGGATTGCACGTTCCTCGCGGGAAGGGTCCTTGTGTCTCCAGGCCTGGCACGAAGCCCAGTGCGTCCATGTGCACATGACTGAAAGGGAGAGACAGGTGGCTGGGGACAGGCTTCCCCCAGAGAAGCTGTGCCTGAGTTCTTCCTGAAGTTTCCTTTAGCCAGAGTTCCGGGCCTGATAAGTTCAACTGTCTTTTCAAGTTTAAAGGCGTGTGTTTGAATCAGCTCATTAGGGGATTTTTGATTTTCTTCTGTGTCTTTACTCACCCTGCAAAGTGGCTCAATGGAAGGGTTGGGTCAGTGGTCTTTGGAGGTGGGACCTTGTCTTCAGAAAGCCCGGTGATCAGGGATTCTTGGTCACAGAGTGCGGGTCGCGGAGAGCTCGGGGACACTGGTCCTTGTAACAACCCGGCGAGGCTGGGGCTGTCACTGCCACTGCGGGGATGGAAACAGCTAAGGCTCAGATGAGCTGAGCAACTTGCTGGAAGTTGCACAGCCGGGAAAGTGCAGAGGAAAGGGTGGGGCCAGGGCCTTTCCGAGGTTTGGGCTGATGAACTTGGATGGAGGCTGGGAGTCTTGGTTCATCCCTTTGAGGTCCAGCCACACGCCGGGGTCCCCCCTTGGTGGTCTACTCCCGACGCCAGCCAGCCTGGCCCTCCCCGCCCCCCGCGGTGACTGGGTGTCCCCTGCTGTGTCCCAGGCCCGCTACGTCCAGGCCAAGCTGAGTGTGCACGACCGCTCCCTCAAAGTGGCCACCGTGATCGAGAGCCTGGAGATGGAGATGGAGCTGCTCTGCCTCACGGGGGTGGAGGACCAGCTGCAGGCGGACGTGAGGCCCACCTTGGAGACCCTGAGGAACGCGGGCATCAAGGTAGGGGGCACCTGCCGGGGACCCGGCCACCAAACAGCGCCTCCCTGTGGGACTGAGCTGCGGAATGGTGGCTGCAGCAGGTGTAGGGACTCGTGAGGGGCCGGGGAGGGGGTAGGGCAGTGGAGGAAGCAGGAGCGGAGCGCATGGGGCGGGGGGAGGGGTCCAGACCCGTCACTCCTGCTCCTCCCACCCTGCTCTTGGAAGACGGCTGGTTTGTTTGCCGTTAACCCCCACCCCGCAAGGCCACACCGGGTTCCTGGAGGCCGGGCTGCGGGCTGCGGGCATCCCTGTACTGCTCAGGGCCAGGCCGTGTCCACAGGCTCCGGGGTGCGCAGCACATTCTTGCCAGTGTCTGCCTGTTGTTCTGGGTGGATGACTGACTGCCCAGTGGGGTGACCGCCCGCACCAGCAAACTGCCGAATTTATGCTGTTTGGGACCAAAAAGAGAAAAAGATTGCCACCAATCCAGTAGTTTGATCCGGAGAGGCCAGTAGAGGGCGACAGAGGAGCAGGCTACCCCTCAGAGGACCCGGCCAAGCGGCAGCCTCCCTGCCTTGCAGTTTCTGGAACCGTGTTCTGTGCGCTGCCCGCCTCTGCCCAGAAGCAGCTGTCTGTTGTGTCCTTGGGCCGGGACGTGGCCCAAGCTGCTGTGAGTGGGGCCACGGAAGTCACTGAGCTGCGGCCACATCCAGGCCACATTTCCCCGTGAACCAGATTCCATCCTGTGTCTTCGGCCCACGGGCCTGGTTCCCTGCAAGTGGGTTGTCGGCGAGGGCCCCGCGTCTGGCAGAACCGCCTGAAGTCAGCAGGGCGAGGTGTGCGGCATGAATGTGTCACCGGCACCTTCCGTGGCCGCTTGTCCCCGAGTGGCGGCTTCCTCCCGAGCCGCGTCACCTCAGTGCTGCTCTCAGCGGGATGTTTCTTTCCCTCTGCGACCCAACCTCTCTTTCTGGTTTCCCTGGTCAGCTGGGAGGGTGAAGGGAGCGTGGGGGCGAGGGGCTTGGGGGCTTCGTGGGTGGGGTCCGGCCGAAAGCTCTCTCATGGGCCAGGAGGTGTTGGCGCTTGGAGAACGTCTCCTCCAGCCCCTTCCCAGGTGCGGCCCGCGGGGCAGGAGGGCTCAGGTCTAGGCACTTGCCCGCGGTGCTCCCTGCTGTCCCCACGTGGGACGTCAGTCACCTGGCACACCGGTGACTTTCCCTGGTTTTCTAGACCTTGAGCCCCCCAGGCCCGTCCCCAGGGTCAGGTCTCACACAGCAGACCCCGAAAACTGGCACCAAACCGGGGTCACTTCAAAGAATATTGTTTTTATGGCCGGATGGGACATTGAGAGAAGAGGCTGACCACCTCCAAGGTCAAGTCCAGGGGCAAGGGCCCCCCAGAAGGGCCCAGCGCTCTCAATGCCCAGGTTGGAACCTGATTTCTTCACTGACTAGCCCTGCGGCCCTTGGCCTTGACTTGTCGGTGCTCCGTCTCCTGCTTTACAAAGTTACCGTGACGGCCGCGTGCACACGGACAGCGCTTGATGGGTGCCTGACATGGGGAACGCTCGGGAAACCGTTGCGCTTTTCTTCCCTGTGCCTCCCCCACTGCCGCCATGGCCTTTGTCCGGTGCCTCTGCGCCCTTCCCTGCCCAGGGCGGGGAGAACAGAGGGCTCCCGCGTGGACCAGCAGAGCGGGAAGCGCATTCCGTGTGGACGCGGAAGACCTGGATTCCGGGCCTGGCTGGGACAGGATCTAGCTGGGTGGCTTCAGGGCGGGTCCCTCCCCTCTCTGAGCTCACAGCAGCAAACTGCAGAAGGGTCTGTCAGGAGGTGGGGGGGGGGGGGACTCGGCACACGTCCTGTTGGCTTACCCAGCCACGTAGGAAGACCATACGCAGCGGGACAGATCGGTGTTTCCCGCAGGCCACGAAGTGACCCCTCCCCTTCTCTGAGATCACTTACTGCTTTAAGAAAAATTTCCAGAAGGGGGATTATGAGGTCAGAGGTCAAGCTTCATGAAGCATGTTGAAGCATGTGGTCAAAGGCTTCTCTGGAAGTATTGCGCCAGCCTTGGCTGCCACCAGCAGCGGCCACTTGGGGTCCCCAGGCCCCTGCGGCGGGGTATTCCTGTGGCGTGCTGGGGCACCAGGAGCCTTGAGGTAAATGGGATAAATCAGGTTTAGCGCAGGTTCTCGGGGACCGGGCTGGCACAGGCTCCGGTCCGGCCTCGAACTCTCGCCCAGAGGAGGCCGCCTTGTGCTGCGGTTGCAGGTCTGGATGCTGACGGGGGACAAGCTGGAGACTGCCACGTGCACGGCAAAGAACGCACACCTGGTGACCCGAAACCAGGACATCCACGTGTTCCGGCTGGTATGGTGTCCTCCGCATGGGGCCGCGCGGGGGTGATGGCGCCGTTTTGCCCTGTGGCCCCGTGGCCTTGAGTGGGCCCCTAAAGTGTCGGGGGGACTTGCATCACGGGTGTGGGTGGAATTGCTGAGTGACCCAGGCGAGGCCGCAGGAGTCCTTGCGGGAAGTTCTGCCGTGTTCTTAACCCAGTGGGGGTCACGGTCCCTTCGGGAAGCTGACGAAAAGCGCAGTCAGGACGAAGGATGCAGATGAGCCCGTATGCGTGGAATTGTGCACGCGAGTCCAGATTCCGCTGAACCCTGGGAGACCGAGTCCTTGGATAAAAAAGAAATTTCGGATCCCAGATGTTGGGCTGTCTGCCCTGTAGAAGGAGGTCTGTCAGGTGGGCAGTTGAGACATTTCCTGCAGGCGTGAGGAGGTGAGGGGGCGCTCTAAGGGCCGGAGCCAAGACTGGCCTGCAGGGGCGAGCGCCACTGTGCGGGCGGGTGCGGCAGGCCTGCTTCCGAAGCCAGGGCCCCGAGCCCAGCAACTGGAGGGGCCCCGCATGCGGTGGGCGTCTGCCCTCGCCCGCTGCCCTTGGTCCCTGCCACACAGAGCCTTCAGGAGACGCGGCAGTGCTGGGGATATGGTGCCAAGTGCATTGGCGGACGCAGATCCCGTCAGTCTCCGTTATACACGGACTCCGTATTTGGAGATTCACTTTCTCACTACGGTGGGTTGGTAACCCCCAAATCAGTGCTCAGGGCGCTGTCAGAGTCCTCCGTGGACACGTGCGGAGCAGCCAGACCTGGCAGTGGCCCGGGGTGCGCGCTCCTAGCTGACCCCCTGCCTTCTCCGCTCTCCTCCTGCACACGAGCCCAGTCTACTTAGTGCCGCTTTGCGGTTGTTTTGTTTTGTTTTGTCGTTTTTACATTTTTGTGCTAGTGATTTCACTGCTTAAAACGCATCGCTGAGCTCAGGAAGGCTCTGAGGTGCCTCATGGAGAAAGTACGTGTGTTGGATAACCTTCCTTCGGGCATGAGTTGTGGCGCCGTGCCTATGAGTTCAGTGCTCATGAATCAAAAACATCTATTTTAAACGACGCCTTTAAACAGAACCACATACAAAACAAGGTCGTGTGTTGACGGACAAAGCTACGGTGGCCAAAGGAGCACAGGAACCTGGCCCCGTGGTTTCCGTGCCGGAGCGATGAAGGGATCGTCATCTGTTAAGTCGTGTCCCCAACGACTTTATAGAGTGTGGCTGCTGGAAATGAGAACAGACTGTATGTTCTATATATTCTGTAGTCTATGCATTCTGTGTACTTAGGATTTACAAGCAGTCCACGTGACCACCTGCTTTTGTAAATAAAGTTTTATTTAAACACAGATAGGCCCCTTTGTTTACATACTGCATATGGCTGCTTCGGTGCTACGGCAGCAGAGTTGAGTAGTTTTGGCAAAGACTGTAGGATCCACAGGGCCCACGGGGTTTAACATCTGGTCTGTCGCAGAGAAGTTGGCCACCCTCCTAGATGCCTGGCTTCTGACGCCTGCTTCACAGCCCCGAGACGTGTGCCTTGAGGGAGACTCACACGTCCCGCCAGGCTTGCTTTCCTTTCGCGTGGAGCACAGCCGTTACGCACCTTGTAGGGTTGCTGTGAGAAGTCAGTGGGGAAAATCCGTCAAAAGTGCTTAGCGCAGTGCCTGGCACTCAATGAAAGCGCCGTCCTTTTTAGCTCTTGTTTATATTATGCGGGTCACAGGCGACCTGGGGGAAATGCAGGGTGAGAGCTGGCACACAGGCCGTCCGATTCCCACGGAAGCATAGCAAACAGGATTTAGTTTGGCTCTAGGTCTGGTGGCAGGAGCGGTGGGGGGGGGGGGG
>PJEM01006778.1:43626-72432 GCA_004023845.1 Helogale parvula | reverse complement strand
CTGGGGGCTGCGACCTTGGCTGACCCCTCCCCCGCCTTCCCCCCCCCCCCCCAGATTTGCCTCAAGTACTACGAGTACGAGTTCATGGAGCTGGCCTGCCAGTGCCCGGCCGTCGTCTGCTGCCGCTGCACCCCCACCCAGAAGGCGCAGGTCGTGCGCCTGCTCCAGGAGCGCACCGGGAAGCTCACCTGTGCAGTGGGTAGGCGCCGCCCCGCCCCCGCACGCCGGCCACGGGCACCCGCGTCTTCCCTGTAAGGGGGCGGGGTCTCGGCGCGGCCTTCCGCAGGGTCCCCAGGCCCCTTTTCTCAGGTCTCGATCTCCTCCCCAACCCGATGTTGGCTCGAAAACTATTATTATTTTAGAATTTCCCTTCGAGTTAGAGTAGATAAGCGCGTTCTAGGGCTTTCCTCCACAGCTTGCTCTTCCTCTGCCGGCGAGGCAGGAAGCAGCAGGACAGAGGGGCCGCACGCCGTGGGGCGGGGCGGGGCGGGGGGGGGGGTCCCAGTCTGCGCTGGTTTTACTCACTCACTGGGCGCCCTCCCGAGCCTCGGTCTGCCCGTTGGTAGAACGGGGTGACAAGCGCTCAGGTGGTGCCGGTGCGGATGGAAAGGGGTGGATTTGAAAAGTGCTCGCCGCAGGGCACAGTGTGGCTCCGCCGGTCACGGGTGCTGACGTCCTGCGGCCCCGCGCGCCCACAGGCAGGGGTGCGGTGGCTGGGGTGGCGGGGACGCGGTCCCCCGGCCGCCGCTGGGATCTGGGACTCTCGCCAGTCACCTGGTGTCCCCCTGACGCTCAGCTCCTCTGTGCGTGAGACCGCGGGGTGCTGGAGCGATTAGAGGGACCCGTGCAGAGAAGACGCTCAGCAAGCACTTGGGGATCATTCAAGCGGGAATGAAAGGCGGGTCCTGTTTCTCACCTCTCCCCAACTTCTGGTTTTCTCTCTGGTCCGTGCGGCCCGCAGGTGACGGAGGCAATGACGTCAGTATGATTCAGGAGTCGGACTGCGGCGTGGGGGTCGAGGGGAAGGTGAGTGGGGGCGGGGGGGGGGCCGGGGGGTGTTGCTGGCTGTGGAGGGGCCTGCGCTGGGGGTCAGGCTGGGGCGCTGGGCCGGGAGCTGCCCTGCCTCACTCGCGGGGGCTTCTTTTTCCCTCGAAACACAGCTTTGATGCTTCTGCAGACTCTAGATTAGAATTACGGAGCCTAAGGAGCCACGTCACCTAACGACCTGGGAGTCGGACATCCGTGTCGCTGTATCTTACGACAGTGCTGGTTTTTCACACGTCAAACCTTGAATTGAAGAAAAAAACGGGGTTTTGCTGTATTGTTAGGGCCCAGTGGATGCACTCCCAACTTTCCCGTGGTGGTTGCACCGTCTGTAAAAGCATCGGCACCACGCCACGTGCTCATGTCTGGGGGGGTGTGCAGGGGCGTGACAGGGTTTGTGACTAAAAGGCCTTGGCAGCTGCTGTGTTTATAAAGTTGGCGAGTCACAGCCTAGTTGTTATTTTCTGTCATTGTCACGTGTGGGCTTGCCTCCCTGCCCTAATTTGTGACCTCTAAGTGACCATAGGCAAGGTTGGTTACCAGGCTTGTTAGAACTGTGTGTCAAACAAGAGTCCAGAGGCCTGGAGTGAGGCCAGAGATGCCATCCTGTGCCTTTTGTCCCACAGTTGCGTGGATTGGACTCCTCCATCCACACACTTTTTACATTTTCTTTCTTCCCACGCTTTCTGGTTTTGTGCTTCTTGTCCCACTGACAATTATTTGAAGCTACAGAATTCGGCGATCTTTGAACAAAGTCTTGCTGGAACAGGCCCTTTCAATGCAGGTGCCCCCTCCGTGGCGTCTGTCACACGTCTGTTAAAGTTAGAGAATTCCACGATAGGGTTGCCCTTTAACTAATGTGCAAAGTTGCCTGCTCAGGAGCGTTCCGTTTGGTTTCGCTAGTAACCTCCGCCCTTCCCCTCCCCCGGCCACACCCCGGGCCTCAGGTTTCATTTACAGGAACCGAACGCTGTCAAGCGCCTATCTCTGATGATTCTTTGCTTCTGATACCCATTATGGGTGGGCCTACCCCCGCCCCACGGCTCACTATTAACTAGATCCATTTGACCTCCAAATTATAACTCTCTGTGATTTAGAATGTTTTTTATTTAAATACATTCCTCTTTCTAAATCCGATTTAGACTTGGGCCACCGACTGAGCGCAGCGTGAAACCGAAGTAGCTCTTCTTTGACGTTTTCCAAAGATCTCCTTACAACGTCTTGCTTTTCCAATTAAAAAAAAAAGTGCTTGCCTTGACCTCTCGTGCTCCTGACGGTGCTCCATGTTCTCGGATTCTAGGAAGGGAAGCAGGCCTCGCTGGCCGCCGACTTCTCCGTCACCCAGTTCCGGCACCTGGGCCGGCTGCTCATGGTGCACGGCCGGAACAGCTACAAGAGGTCGGCCGCGCTCAGCCAGTTCGTGATCCACAGAAGCCTCTGCATCAGCACCATGCAGGTGGGTCGGGCGCCCGGGGGCGAGGCTGCGCTTTGCAGCTGCTACCCCACCTGCCCCGTGTAAATCCCGAACTGGATTGACCTTGGAGTGTCAGGTCCTTCCCCTGGTACCCGGTGCGGCCGCCCTAGCTGGGGGGTAGCGGATGCAGGCATTAGCGCTGGTGCCCGTCCGGTGCTTGGTAGGAAGCAACATGGTGTGAATGCCCAGAGCTGTTACGATTAGTTTGCCAGAGAGAAGAGCGCAGAAGTCGGTGCTGCACAAGCGCACCGGACCTGACTTCCCCCCGGGCGTAAATAAGGGCCAGCACAGAATCACTTGCTTTCTCGAGCACTTCCTGCACCCCAGGCATCAGGCTCCATGTCCCCCACGCAGGGGCTCATGCAGGCCTCATGGTAGCCTGCACCCATTTTACAGATGGGGAGCCTGAGACTCAGGGAGGGCGAGAGATGTGGGCAGGGTCCCTTGGGGGTTTCATCTGCATCGGCATGGAGACTGCAGAGCCCACGTTCTCCATCCCGGTGTCTCGTTGGGTGCCCTCGGTACAGGGAGGCCGGTGCTCCCTCCGCTTTTGGGGACTCTCGGGTGGGGGCTGCGTGGCCCGTGGCCCCGGGGTGTGTCCGGCGTCACAGTTCTGCCTCCGGCCGTGCCAGGTGGGGGTCGAGCTTCCTTAGCATGACTGTTCATCTTCTCAGGAGTAACCTCTTGCGCCCATCTTGTTTCTCACAAGAAGATTCTAGAGTATTCTCCCACCTTCCCTCTCCCAGCTCCTTTAAACATGTCATCAGGCTGCAGGCATGAAGCGCACGCTCGGAGGAAGGCCAAAGGGTGGGAAAGAAACCATTTTGGGGGTTGACACACTATTGACAGAGTCTCTTCCGCGGACATTTAGGTGAAAACACCCCCGTTAAGTGGCGAGAACACGGGGTGATGGGTCTTGGAGCCCGCCACTCTCTCTGACCCTGCCGCCAGGTGTCTCTCAGACTTTGAGCAAGTCCCCTTCCCGCTCTGGGCCCCAGTCTTCTGGTCCTGACATGGGGGCGAGCAGATGTGCCTTTCCTCTCGGACGAGGCCGCTCCGAGAAGCAGGTTTTCCGAGGCGTCGAGTGCTGAAGGCATCCTCGCCACTATTAGTAAAAACAGAACAGGAAGATGTGTACAGTAAGGGGACATTTTAGTCTGTGGGAAAGTCACTTAATCATAACGGAAAAGGGCGTCCTGCCTCTCCAGTCAGTGGTGCTGCCGCGCGCATGTAAGACGGCCTCTCCTCTTGCTTTCTTAAATACATTTTTTTAAATGTTTATTTTTGAGAGACAGAGCGCAAGTGGGGGAGGGGCAGAGAGAGAGGGAGACCCAGAATCCGAAGCAGGCTCCAGGCTCTGAGCTGTCAGCACAGAGCCCAATGCGGGGCTCGAACCCACGAAGATGAGATCATGACCTGAGCAGAAGCCCAACGCTTAACTGACTGAGCCACCCAGGCGCCCCTGATTTTATTATGTTTTCAACATCTATTGCATTTGTGAGCATAGAAGCCTTCAAGTGGTTTTTATCAACATCAAAACAGCTGTTATGATTTATCAGACCACATCTGTACTTTGTTTTTTGAGTTTATTTATTTATTTATTGAGAGAAAGAGCACATGTGCAGCGTTTAAATCAGGGAGGGGCACAGAGAAAGGGAGAGAGAGAACCCCAAGCAGGCTCTGTGCTGACAGAGCAGAGCCCTGATGCAGGACTCGAACCCATGAGCCCTGAGATCATGACCTGAGCCAAAATCAAGAGTCGACGCTTAGCTGCCTGAACCCACCCAGGCGCCTGAGACCACATCTGTACTTTTTAAAATTTACGTTAGCTCATGAATCGAACTGGATATTACTGTGGTTTAATCACTGGGAGATCAATGGGCACGTCCCGCCAGCCTGGGTAATGCCTGTGTGTTACTATGAACATCTAGCTGGAAAAAAATTCCGGGATGAGAAATTGTTCTCTGAGCCGTGAGATGGTGCCCTTCGCCCCTGTCCACTGTGCTGAAAGTGACCGGCTAAGAGCAAGCCGCTGTTAGATCTACGCTCTGACGTTGGTCTCTTGGATAGATGTGGCCACGGTGTTCGATTTCCCCTAAAGCGTTCCCTCCGAGATGAGGACGGCTTTATGGCCAGCCCGCCCCCTCTAGGGGAAGGGGCTTTTGACGTTGACTTACAAAACCAAACACCAGATTCTTGACGTTTTTACAAACGTCCTTTCCGTGCCACTGCCTGGCCTGGGTAGAAAGTCATTTATTTGCAAGGTGGCTTTCACTTTTCAGTTGTGAAATATGACCAGGTGTGCAGCGGGGGCTGCCCAGGACCAGGCCCCAAGGCGGCACCCACACTCGGGGCTCTGTGCCAGGTGAGCGCCCAGGGCAGGTGATGAGGGGGAGACGCCTCCGGTGGGACACCCTCTCTCGGCGCCTGCCTGGCTCCGTCTTTCTCTTGTCTTTAGTCTTTGAAGAGCCTTTCGTGGTGCCTGGCCTCCTTTTTGGTTTTCTGCTAGTAGGAATTCGCTTTGAGCCCGCCTTCCTTCCGTCAGCCTGTGGATGTGCGGAGAAGGAAGTAACAGAGCATCAAGTCAGATTTTATCTCCCCAGCCTGGTTTTCACTGCCAGTAGCTCATAGTTTCCAAACCAGGAAGCAGACATTTGAGTAAGGGTTTGTGAGCATTGCGCTCGGCTCATTGCAGAGGTGCCCCTGGTGGCGGTCTCCTCGTAAACACGTCCAAAAGTAGTAGGAGGTGTCCCGTAAGAAGGGACCCTCCTCTGTCACCCCAGCCCCCAGGGGAGCCGGTGTCCGTCCTCAGGGCGGAGGTATATCTTTCCGTCTGTTCCCATACCTCTGCTCACTGGGTTCCCCGGGCGCATGCCCAGACAGGCGGTGCTTCTGAGCGGGAGCGCGGGCCCCGGAGACGGAGCCAGGCCTGAGCCCTGCCGGCACCGTGCACGTGCTCAGACTCCCTGTCTGTGGAACGCACGGGATTTTAGGGCTCCATCTCAGGAGTGGTTCCGGGGACTTACGGGTGTCACACGGAGAGTCCTTCTGGGTGCAGCCTGTGTGGCTCAGTCCGTGTTCACAAGGGGGCTCAGAGTGGTCTCTGGAGCTGAGCCACCCGGGAAGGACTCCTGGCCCTGTCACTTGTGAGCTGTGTGTTCGTGGGCGAGCCACTTACCCTCTCTGTGCCTTACTCTGCTCATGTGTACCTAGGGGTTGGTGACCGCGGTGCCTGTCTCATGAGGTGGTTGTAATTGTTATGTGAGCTGATTTACGTAACGCACTCACCACTGTGTCAGGGGAGTTTGTGCCACGTTGAGTGTTGCGTGTTATTTTCTTATGTGACCGTAGGGCTTTTAATGATTTTTGGTAACCTCTTCCTTTCTCGTTGGCACAGGCTGTGTTTTCCTCCGTGTTTTACTTTGCGTCCGTTCCTCTCTATCAAGGATTCCTCATCATTGGGTAAGGAGATCCCGGCGGGCAGCCCCCCTCAGCTACCACTGGTGAGAGTAGAAACATCGTGTCCAGGCCGCGTGGCCGAGCTCACCGGCGATTGGCCACCAAAGCAAGATCGAAGGCTCTCGGACCCGGCAATTTCACTGGGGCCTTAGAGCAGGGGGGGCAGGTCTGGGGAGGCCCCTCCCCGCCAGGGATCCGGCAGCGCGCCCTGCGGCTGGGTCTCCGGGGCGGGCCAGAGCCTTGCCGTCCCGGGGCATGCACCTCACGGAGCCCGACCGCCGAGGGCCACTGCCCAGTTAGACGGGGGCCACGTGGACTTTTGCTGCCGCCGGCTCGATCCCCGTTCCTGGCTTGGGGCTCATGACTGAGAGTGTTCCCGGTCTCTGAGTTACCCATGCAGATGCAGTGTGGGCACACGTGCCCCAGGTGGAGACGCGTGCAGGGTACACCCCTGGTTGTGAGGAGGCGGGAAGCACGGAAAGGCTGGCTGGTCCCGGGAGGGTCTCGCAAAGAATTCTGCCTGCTTCTGATTGGAAAAGCGGACTGTCCTTTGTCAGGTCCCGGAAGGAAAAGAACATGCCAGAACGTAGGCAGAGGCTCCCTGAAATGCGTTCCACGTGGCCTTCCGCGGACCGCTCGTCCCTCTCCGTTCCCATCTCCTCCTGTCTTCCCCTCACTCCGCTCCGGCTGCCTTGCTGTTCTTCAGCCAGGATACACCGTCACCTCAGGACCTTTGCATGTGCTGTTCTCTGTGCCTGGGATGCTCTTCCCTTGGGCATGGCTGCCTCTCACCTTTTATGGGTGTTTATTCAGATGTCACATCCCTTGGGCACCTGCTCTAAAAATCACACCACCCCCACGTCTCTCCCTTCCCCCCGTTACACTTCTTCTCCGCACTTCCCTGCAGCACGCAGCGGAGCTCACCGACTCTGTTGGCTCGCACGCCGGCAGGCGAGCTTCCCGAGCACAGATGCTCCCGTCTGTCTCTCGTCGGAACCCCCAGTGCCGAACGCCAGCCCTGGCCCGCAGCGGGGACTCAGCCAGCAGTTGGCGAATGAATGCATGGAAACGGGCCCCGGAGACTGGGGGAGACCTCCTCGGTCGGCCGGCCTGACTAGCGGCGGTTTCTCTCCCCAGGTACTCCACCATTTACACCATGTTTCCCGTGTTTTCTCTGGTCCTGGACAAAGACGTCAAGTCGGAAGTTGCCATGCTGTACCCGGAGCTCTACAAGGATCTTCTCAAGGTTCCCTGGCCTCCTCCTGCCCCTCCTCCCTGCCCCTCCTCCCTGCCCGTGCTCCCTGCCCCTCCTCCCTGCCCCTCCCCCCTCCCCTCCTCCTCCTCCTCCCTGGCCTTCTACCTCTCGCCCTCCTTGTATCTCACACAGACCCTCCGTATCTGGTTTGAACACACTGCTCTGAGCTGGTGGCGGCTTTCTTGGGAGGAAGGAGTGGGGTTTTACATTTGTTTCCTTAAAAAAGTCACATACGTGCGCCTCGAGAACGTGAGGCAGTGCAGCAGTGTGTAAACTGAAAGCAGACCCGCTGACACCTTAAAAACAGAACAGAGCCCCCGGCAGGCCCTTCCTGCGGCTCGCGTCTGTTCCTGGGAGCCACGCTGTGCACGCTTCCGGAAGCGCGTGTGCGTGCGTGTGATGTCGGCGATTTGTCCTCAAGGAGTTTTCCCGAAGGGCAGTTTATTCCCACTACATATCCGTTGTCTTTTGAACGTGTCCAGATCCAAGACCCTTTTTTCTCTTTTTTGGCGGAAGCAGGCAGCTTGCCTTGTCGGTGGACGTGAAGGGGGGGGCGGCTGGCACTGGAGAAGCCAGACCCCGTAACCTGCTCTTTCTCGTTCTCTCGTTTAGGGACGACCGTTGTCCTACAAGACCTTTTTAATATGGGTTCTGATTAGCATCTATCAAGGTGAGGAGAGCCCTACCGCCGGCCGTGCTTTGCTGGGGGGTCAGCTTTCCTGTTGTCCGTAGAACACGAAGAGGCCGGAACCCTGGAGTCTGGCTAAGGGGTGGGACGGTGAGGCCCCAGGGAGGCTCCCCTCGGCGTGTTCTGAGGACCAGAACATTCCGCACGGTGATAGATCTGTGAGGTGGTGCTGTCCGCCTCGGGATGAAGTCCGAGAAATCATAGCGAAGACCAATCTCAGCCTGCCGAGGTGTGCAAGCCATTGTAACAAAAAGCGGTTGCTTTCTGGAATGTTCTGCTCCTTTTTCTGAGGTCCTTATAGTTTTTGAGAAGCATATCGACTTCAGTGGCCTCCAGGGATGGTCTCCCAGACTCCGCAGAGACTTCTTAAGTGTAGGAGGAGAAAGTATCAAAAGCCCTATTGGCGTTTATTTGTTTTTGTGTGTATTTTGTGTACAACTGTGCAGTGGTCTTAATATCCACCCAGGTCTGCCACGCACTTTACAAATGTACACTGTATGTTGGGGTGGGGATTGGCCTTAGTGCTGGCGTGTGCAGCCGGTAGGTGGAGATGCTGTTAAATTGTTGGCAGGAGGTTAAATTATCATTTAAAAACACCAAGGATTTTTAAGAAACATGTCAAAGTATATAGTGCACCGTTGGTTTTCCCAGCCACGTTTTGTATGTGAAGGTTCATAAATCAGGAACATTGAGGCTCCATTTCACCCCTTCACCGTGACCCTGTCACGATGGGCAGTCGCTTGAGGAGTTCCGGGGTAGCGTCGCCTGGCCCTGCCTCTGCGTGGGGGTCTGGTGCCGCTCCGACTTCGGTCTGCATGAGCGCCGTCTGTTTGCTTTCTGCTCTGCTGGATAAAACGCGTGTCCGTTCCCTCCCCCACTTTGCTTTCTTGCCTCCTTATCGGTGCACGATGCTCTGAGCGTTACCTCTGACATTGTGTGTGTGTGTGTGTGTGTGTGTGTGGCGGGTGTGGGGGCGTAAAACAACACAGGACTTAAGATTTACCATCTTAACTATTGTTTTTTTTAAATTTACATCCAACTTAGTCGGCATCTAGTGCAATGATGATTTCAGGAATAGATTCCAGGGATCCGTCCCCCACGTACAACACCCAGTGCTGATCCCAGCAAGTGTCCTCCTTGATGCCCCTCCCCCATGTAGCCCACCCCCCCACCCTCAGTTCTCTGCATTGAAGAGTCTCTTATGGTTTGTCCCCCTCCTTGTTTTCATCTTATTTTTGCTTCCCTTCTGTTACGTTCATGTTTTCTATCTCACATTCCACATGTGAGTGAAGTCATGTGATCGTTGTCTTTCCTGGACTCTTTCGCTCCGCGTAATGCCCTGTAGTTCCATCCACGTCATTGCAAGTGGCAGGATTTCATTCGTTTCCATCGCCGAGTGACCCTCCGTTGCATGGATGCACCCTGTCTCCTTATCCCTTCGTCTTAGCTTGTTCAGGGCCCACATTGCCCGTGTTCCGTGTTTGCACACCTGTGAGTTACATCCATAGTGTTACACTGTTGTGAGAAAAGATCAGAGATCTCTCGAACTTTTTCATCTTGCAAAACAGACACCATCCCCCTTCCCCACCGCAGCCTCTCGGAACCAGCACTGTCCTGTCTGTCTCCGTGAATGGGACTAATTTAGGTGCCTCCTCGAAGCGCAGTAGCTACAGTATTTGTCTTTTTGTGACTGATTATTACCTCTGTCATTTTATTTTATTTATTTATTTAATGTTTTATTTATTATTGGGACAAAGAGAAACAGAGCATGAGCAGGGGAGGGTCAGAGAGAGAGAGGGAGACACAGAATCCGAAGCAGGCTCCCGGCTCTGAGCTGTCAGCACAGAGCCCGACGCAGGGCTCGCGCCCACGAACCGTGAGATCGTGACCTGAGCTGAAGTCGGCCACTTAACCGACTGAGCCTCCCAGGCGCCCCCACCTCTGTCATTTTAAAGAGTGGATTTAAGTTTAAATTTCTGCTTCTTGGTCCATCCACTCCGGACACTCTCTCCTGCCTTTCTTTTGTTTTTTTTTTCCCTTTCCATCTTTCTCCCTCCCTCCTTCCCTCTTCCTCCCCCCGCTTTTCTTCTCTGCAGTTATAGACTCCTTATGGTGTAAGGGCCAAAGAGGAAATAGGAAATCAGAACGAGATACCTCTTTGAAACCTGCCTAAAGCACCACTCATCAACCTCGTTTAGCAAGTGCCGTCTCTCATGTCTAAATGGAAAATAAAGAAAAAGGAGCCCGGGCCTGGGGGCGGGCGGGGAGCGGGAGGGGCGGCCGGGGGCGGGCGGGGCCGCGTGGGGACCCCTGCCCGCTCTGCCTTCGCAGGGAGCACCATCATGTACGGGGCCCTGCTGCTGTTCGAGTCCGAGTTCGTGCACATCGTGGCCATCTCCTTCACGTCGCTGATCCTCACGGAGCTGCTCATGGTGGCCCTGACCATCCAGACGTGGCACTGGCTCATGACCGTGGCCGAGCTGCTCAGCCTGGCCTGCTACATCGCCTCCCTGGTGTTCCTCCACGAGTTCATCGGTAAGACCCGCCGCAGCTGACGCTGGGTCTCCCCAGGGGCCACCTCCCCAACACTTGTCCTGGGGCCTGGGTCCACACTCCGCTGCCCCCCTTTTCTTACCGATGCTTCCTCGGGGCAAGTGGTGCTTGTGAATCAGCTTCCTGGAGCAGAGGCTGGCGGGCATGATGTCAATGGGGTGTTTCCTTTTTTCTTTTTTAAATGTTTTTATTTATTTTTGAGAGAGAGAGAGAGAGAGAGAGAGAGACAGTGTGAGCAGGGGAGGGTCAGAGAGAGAGGGAGATACGGAATCCGAAGCAGCTCCAGGCTCTGTGCTGACAGCTCAGCAGGGCTCGAACCCACGGAGTGTGAGATCATGACCTGAGCCGAAGTCGGATGCTCAACCGACTGAGCCCCTCAGGCGCCCCGGGTGTTTCCTTTAAAAGCACACTGCGCTTAGATGGGGCTTCCGTTTAGTTCAGCAAAGACCTGGCGGGTTTCTCCAGGGACCTGGGCCCCGCACCTGGCCCCAGGGCGTGACGGCGATGCTGGACATCCAGGTCTCGTGCATGAAAAAGTGATAGTCCCGCAGGACTGGTCCTTATCGTTAGGTCAGGAAGCTCCGCTTTACCCTGAAAGCGCCTCTGATCAGGTCTCATGCTCCTCAGCAAACAGTCTGTGAGGTTTTGGCGAAGGTGAAAGGAGCATCCGGTCAGTGAGGCCTCCCAGCACATTCACGCTTGTCCCCAGAGTCTCTCAGAATGTGTTTTGTGAGCACTTAGTATGGGCAGACAGACGGGGGGGGGGGGGGGGGGGGGGGGGGGGCGGCTCCACGGCCGCGGGGGGGGACCGTGCCCCAGAAGTGACATCCGCTGCATAACTGAGGAAGGCCGCGGGCTGTGCTCCGCTCCCGCAAAGCCCGGGCCGCGGGCTCCCTGTCCGGCAGGGGGCAGCCCCCAGGCCACCCGGTTCCTGCTGTGCGCCGCCCTGGGTCCCACCCAGCCCAGAGGCAAGGGAGCACCTTTCTGCGCTTGGGCGGCAGGGTTTACAAAGAAACCCCCACCTGTCAGATTGCAGACCGGAAACCCCTGTCAGGACTGTTTTTGCCTGTAGTTCTCTTCCTGGTGTTGGAAATAGCATTTCAGTGACTGTCCTGAAGACGCAGAGAGAGGAGGGGGTGGCGAGCATCCACGCCCTGGGAGATGAGCCCAGGAAGGGGGCCAGTGCCAGAGGCCACGTGTCGGGGACCAGGGACCAGAGGCAGCCCCTCCCTTCCCCCCCCCCCAGTAGTTCGCTGGCTGTCCCTGAGCTGCACGTGCCTTCTGGAACATTCCGCCCGCTCACCGCCGTCTTCCCTTCTTGCGTTGCAGACGTGTACTTCATCGCCACTCTGTCGTTCTTGTGGAAGGTGTCCGTCATCACCCTTGTCAGCTGTCTCCCCCTGTACGTCCTCAAGTATCTGCGGAGGCGGTTCTCCCCGCCCAGCTACTCGAAGCTCACGTCCTAGGCGCGCGCGGGCCAAGGGCGCCGCGGCCCCGCGCCCTCCCAGTGGACAGAGTTCAAGTCGCGTTTTCATTAGCCACCACCGTGGACCTTGCAGTGATGGCTAACACGCGCCGTCGGGACGCGCAGCGGCTGAGCGAGCGGAGCCCCGGGGCCCCCGGCGACCCGGCCTCAAGGGACTGTGCACACGTCAAAGCTGGTGGCTCGGCTGGTGTGCACGCGGGTCCCATGGGAGCTCCCGATGGCTTGAATGTGGGTGTCGTGTCATCAGCGTTCCTGTCCAGTTGCAGCTCATAGGAGGGTTCGTTTGCGGTTCTGTTTTAACAGTCCTGATGTGCGTGCGCCCCTCACGTCTTTCTCGCTCTTACAGACTGGTTGCAGAGAAACGTAGAGCTCTTGGTGTGTGTAGGTTTGCGGGGAAGAGACCGTGACTTTGGTACAACGGTAGCCCGGAGTGTGACCGCACGGCGGAAAAGCTGGCGGGCCCGTCCGAGGCAGGTCTGCTTACTGGAGCGGCGCTGCCTTCGGGGGGTGACGCAGGGCGGACGTGGGGGCCCCAGCAGCCTCCAGTCCACCCGGTTCTCCTGCGTCGGGTCCCGCCTCCACGGCGCCTGAGTTCGTGTCACCTGCCACGCCGTGAAAGCGTTTCCAAGGTGTGCTCCTGCCGCGTTGGGACCTGGAAGCGGTCACCGAGCGCGTGGCCGTCTGAGGACGCCCTTGGACGTGTCCGGCAGCTGTTCTGGCAGGAAGTGTGTCACCGAACAGCTCCTCGGCTGTCGACAGAGTGATAAGAGACTCCGCTGATTCTTTAGACAACGCAGCACGTGTGCAGCCCGGGCCTCCCGAGTCCGGAGTGCAAGGTCAGGGCTGGCGGGCTCTCTGCTTCCACGGAAATGTGCTTCCCATTAGGAGGATGGACGGCCAAGGCAGAGGCGTCTGAGCCATGGGGCCCTTCGCCGGTGGCGGGAGGAGGCCCGGGCCGCCGGCTCTGGGGTCTGGGCCCCATCCCGCTGCCTCCCGGTCTCCCCGGGGAGCTTTGCCGGAAGGCCGCCCAAGTCAGAGGTTCCCTCCCCGACCAGGACAGAGCGCACCTGCGTGTGTTCCTTATAAAGCTGTGGCTTCTCCTTTCGGAGGAGGAAGGGAGTTTTCAGGCACCCGACGCGGCAGGGCAAGGTGTTCTTGGGTCGTCAGGTCACTCGGTGCAGCGGCCGCCCATGCGTGCCATCGGGGTTAAGTCGGTAGATCTTCCGGAGCCCACCGTTGGCGATCTTGGATTCGTGGTTCATTCCTTCAGCCCTTCAGCATGACGCGTTCTGTGTGCGTTTCAGAGACGTGAGCCCCGGCCGGCCACTCTGCCCACTGCCCTGCGGTCGGCCGGCTCCGGGGGCGGGAGGTGTGGAGGACGGAGGGGGGGGAGGAGCAGGCGGCGGTTCCTGGCCTGGGGAGCACTCTCCACACGCTCGCGTATCTATGTTGCCCTTTCACAACCTTATAAAGTGATGCTGCGTGTCAGGCACTGCTATACTGGCTGCATCGGCATTGCTTCTGTTGTAAGATTCTGCATTTTTGCAGTATTTCTGCCTTTCTGTTCTAGCCGTCTCTGCCACACCGGAAAGATCTACAGGGAATATAGGTCGCGGTGAACGGATGGTTATTTAGGAAGAGGGCCTTTCAATCCCAAAGGCTGGATGGGTCTGACTCTTCCTGAGTGACGTTGGGTAGTTTTGAAGGCGGAGGAGGGGAGCCTCGGACTCAGGGCTTCACACTTCGGTCTGTCTTCCTGGAAGTCCGATTGTTAAGTCTTAAGTCCTTCTGACCCGAGTTTGCAAACCCTGGGCCTGGCCTTGATCACAGACCCGTGGTGGCTCCTGCAGGTGGGTCTTGGCCGACGCCCTGTTAGGGACTTCTGAACGCTCCCAGCAGATACTGGGAGATGGTCCCTGTTTTTTTTTCCCCCTCAAGTCCCGAGTTCGATCCAGGTGTGTGAGCTGAGGGTTGAGGGCACAGGATCGTTACCTGCCCCGTCGGACCAGCCCCATCCGAGGACCGGGTTGTCTCCATTCTGGGGGAGAAGCAGGACCCTCCTGCCTTTGAGGACCTTGAGCATAAGGATCCCGTGACCTTTTTCTTGGCTTACCAACCTGGAAAGGATTTAGGAAGCACCACCGACCCCTTCCCTCCCCTGGGACCTCAGGGGGACCTAAGTCTTTCGCAGCCAATTTACTCTGAGGCCCGAGGCCCCAGGGCACGCAATCAGCGCTATTCAGACCTTTCTCCTTCAAGTAAAAATCACAGCGGCCATCGCCCCCCCCACCACTAGGTATTTCTGTCACGTAAGCACTTTTGTTATTTTATGATTATTTTTGTTCTACCCTTTCGTGATGGTTGTGCGTGCGTGAGGCTGATGGGATCCGCCCCTCCTTCCTTCCTCTAAGACGATGACCAGACAAGCGTCTCCATTTCAGTAATTTCTGAAGCCTGAGAGTTTGGATCCCGATTTGGAGGATCACGTGCATGCGTGTTGCCTGTGGGGCTGGGGGCGAGCGTCTGGTTGCATGGACTCTGGCTGCTTGGGGCGGCGGCCGTGGCCACGGAGCAAAGGAGGGGCGGCCCCGGGAGCGTCTTGACATTGGGGCAGACCACCCGCTCGCAGGCGCCAAGGGGCGGGGGCCGCGGGGTTCAGTCCGGGTGCCGGGCCAGCCTCCTCGACTCCGTGACGGTGACCTCAGTGCCCATGTCTGCTCCCCTGTCCTCGGTGTGTTCTGGGCCGAAAGCTGAGGTCACACTGACACCTTTTGAATGTATTTTGAGTTTTGGGCTCATTGGAAATTGACACAATAATGCCTCTTCTCCTTTTCTGGATTTTTGCTTTTCTACTTTGTTTTGTTTTTACTGGGGTGGGGATGGGAAGGCCCTCCTGCCTTTACCGGGAAGCATTTTAAACCTTTGCCAAAATCGCCCGTGGGACCTACACATGCTTCTGCTCCATCCTATTGACGGCAAACACCTCTCAGCTGTTTTTAATCTTTCTTGTGTGTGTTTAAATATATGTGTGTGTCACCTCGAATTTTTTGATGAGATACTTGATTTGCATCAAAATCCTGTTACGCCGGCTTCATTGTTGTTAAAAAAAAAAACTTACAAGGAGCTTTGTAAATATAACAGGTTTTATTCTCCTCCCTTCCTTTCATGTAAAGCCTTTTGCCGTGTATACTAATTGGGAAATATGTCCATTAATGATGTTCATTTCGTCCTGGGAAAATACGTATTACGGTTTTGAATGGGACCGGGGGGCATACCACCGCGCGAGCAGCGCCCCAAGACCCCGTGCTTGCCCCGCGGCGTCTGCTCAGCCACAGCCCTGCACCTGTCACCGCGCACTGGGAGGTGCCATCTGTTGAAGTCACCGGGCAGCGTCCGTGAACACTGCATTTGTGGGGAGGGGGCGGGGGGGTGCGGCATTAGCAAATAAAAATCGTGTCTAATTATTTTGTTGCAGGGGGGGGCTGACTGTAAACTCATCTAGGAGTCGGTGGCCTCCTCATTAGTAGATTTCTGCGTGTAATCCACATTGCAGATACCAGGACAGCGTTTTCTCATTAGTGGGAAGCTCTGGTACAGGATGCTTTAATTTAGCAGGAACTCCCGGATGATCTAAATTCTCGATCCTGTGATGGTGCACATGTGACTCTGCGTGTTTCTGGGCGGTTGTCCTTTCATTGTGTGCCAGCGTGGCCCGTTGCTGTTGCCCAATAAAGCTTGTGTACTTCATGCCTCTGGGGGTCACTTTAATTTGTGTGGAAACATGAATTCTGGTGTCAAAATTAAGGCTCTTTATGAGAATGCTCCTATTTTGTGCGTATCTCGTGGCACAAAAAGTGAATAGCTTTTCCTCCAGTTACAGTTATTTTGATTTTGCCAAAAAAAAAAATCTCATCCCAAACCCATGCATTTTATTATTCTGTACTGCTGTGTGTTCTGGACATGCCAGAATTTCAAAAGGTGACTGATACAAATAGGAAAAAGGAGAACAGGATTTTATAGGATTCCTACTTTATTTAGACACATGTAGTCCTTGATCTGTTTGGATACCTTCATATATATATGTGTGTGTATATATATACATATATATATAATTTTAATGTTTGTTTATATTTTGAGAGAGAGAGAGACAGAGTGCATATTAGGGGAGGGCAGAGAGAGAGAAGGAGACACAGAATCTGAAGCAGGCTCCAGGCTCCGAGCTGTCAGCACAGAGCCCGACGCGGGGCTCAAACCCACGAACTGTGAGATCATGACCTGAGCCGAAGTCGGACACTCAACGGACTGAGCCACCAGGTGCCCCTGGATACCTTTAAAAAAAATTAATAGAAGAGTCAGGAATGCAGTCATCTACGTTTTAGACAGAAGAGGATTTTAAGCCATTGTATAGGAAGCTGAGGACATATTTCATTACGTCACTCAGTGATTCTCCGCCGGGGAGCTTTCGTCCCCCATGGGACAGGCCAGTGTCGGGAGGCATTTTTGGGTGTCACAATCGGGGTGGGGTGCTCAGGGGCGGAGTGAGAGGCCAGCGATGCCGCAGGGCAGCCCCCGCCACGCACCGTGGTTGAGAACCCCCGATACAGCCTGCACAAGTCCATCCGCTTCCTCCTTGCAGGAGACTTGGCTTCCCGAGGAGCCCGGTGCGGTGTGCACACCGTGGCTCCGGAAACCAGCTACGAACCCGTGAGCCACATATTTTAATTAGGAGCTATTTGTGGTGTGGGCTGCTGGCCTCACCGAGAGGGTCATCCCCAGTTGTCCATGCGCTGTGTCTCCATCGGTTGTGGCTCCTCTGAGCACATCGGAGACGCAAGCCCTCGGCTCCCGTGACCCGGGCTCGAGAGGGGCAAAGGGACAGTACTTCCCCTTCACCGCGTGCTGTCAAAGTCGGCTTCAAAGTGGTCTTCCGACCGCATCTGCCTGCTGTGAAATTCCACCCGGTGCCGGCGCTCCTCCGTTTCCGCCGCTAGGGGGGACTTGAGATCGAAAGATCTGTATGTTTCCTGTTTTCAACAACCAGGAAGGTCCGGCGAGCCCGGCTGCTGTGTTCAGACGCTGCTTTCATAGTTTCAGAATTCAGTTCATGGCCAACGGCTCCGTTAAAAACAGACATTTCTTTTTATGTTGTTGACCAGACTATTTTGCTGGATTTAGCTTCACACACACACACACACACACACGCACACGCACACTAGGGTTGGGTGGGGGAGGGAATGTGGGAGATGAATATTTATTTGATCTTGGATTATTTGTATTTTTGAACAGTTGGCCACTGGGAAGCCTTGCCCTCCTCCTGATTCAGGCTAATAAGGTTTTGAGACGAAATGTTCCAGCACCCCCAAGCACTTGGGCTGTTTTTGTTATGAAACTTTTCAGGGTGACATGAAACCCTGAGGTATTTGTGAGGAGATCTATAAATGATGGATTTGCTCACCTCAAAATAGAACTGTAGGCGCTCCAGACTTTCCAGAAGTTGAGCACAGTAACAGAATTCATTCAGGACTTGCTAATTTCCTACTTGAAATGGGTTACATAATAGAACAGTCCCGCCTTCGTGCCTCTCAAAACTACCCACGAAATGTATCATTAAAAGCTAGAAATAGCTTTGCTAAACTCTGGGAAAAAGAGGAGTTTTTTTTCCCCCTGATATCTCCCTCCCCCCCTTCTCTTCACCCAAACATTGCATAATGTTAAAAAAAGTCAAATCTTTCCGTGGGATTTAATTTCATTCTCCATGTGGCTGTGGTCAGAGGGGTAACTTCAGCACTTTGGGGGCTGGCGGATTTTTGGAGGATCACGCACCCCCGGATCAGTTTCCATCCAAAGGCTTAGCAGACAAACACACCCAGTCCTGGGGTTTGTCCCCCCTCTGCCCCCCCTTCGGTGGGTGAGTTATCTGTAACGCAGCGTCTTTTCAGAGCGCCTTGCCTTCTCGTAGGAACGTCAGGCCACCCCTCGGCCTTCCATGTTGAGGTTTGGACTTCGAAATGGGCTCCCTCTAAGATTTGGGGTGACTGAGTCATACCATGAAGTCACTAGCTCCACGACCTGTGCTCGATGACCAAGCAGGCCCCACTTCTTAGACCTCAGGCTGCAGATACTGGTTGTTCACACTATGAACTCCGTGCCTCAAACCTCTGCTATTGGCCATTTTCAAGAGATTTAAGAGCAAAGCATTTTCCTTTCTTTTCTTGGGTCCAGATAAGCCCAGGGATATTTTTAAGTTTTCTTAAGAAAGATTGCAATATCCAGAAAGAGAAAGGGGGCCGGGGCTTGGATGGAATATGCTGACTTGTGTTCATTCACTCACCAAGTATTTATTGAGCACCTACTGTGTGTGGGGTACTGTTCTTGGGGCTGGAGGACCGTGGAGAATAAGATGTACAGTCCCCGCCTTCCTAGCGCTCACATCTTTTGAGTGTGTGAGAGAGACAACAGACAGACACTCTAACATCCTCCTAAGCCAAAGCGGGGTGAGGGGTGGGCAGAGGGTAGGAGTGGAGAAAGTGATGGGGGTCAGGGGAGCACCCTTTGGGGATGGGCCCAATGACACTGAAGGCTGAAGGATGAAGAGGGAGTCGTGGTAAGCTCTGGGGCAGCAGCATTTATACAGTGGAGTGTGCAAAGGCCCTGGGGTAGGAAAGGCTGGACATGTTGGAGGAGCAGAACGAGGGGCACGGTGTGCTGAGACCAAGGGGCAGCGTAAAGGAAGATGGGGGTAGGGACGTAGGTAGGGCCCGCAGACCGTGGCATTCAGGCCACGGAGCCCTGTCAGAGAACCGAGCAGGCATTCTTGAAGTTTGCCTGCTGCCCTTGAACCGCGTCTGAGAGGCCCCATTTCACTGCCTTCTACTACGCATGCCTCACTGACCCAACCTGCCTGTTCTCATTCCCGCCTCCGGGGTCTACGAGGGCTCCGGCGAGACCCCCCCGCCCATCGGAATCAACCACTCTCACCCCTGGTGTTTCTTGGGATGTTATTGGCATAAACGATGCTATTCAATAAAGGGGAGAAGCAGGTGGTCCTTGGACAAATTTCCTGCCTTTCCAGCAAATACCACCGAGGCCTCTGCCCTGCCTGGGGCGCAGGAGGCGGCTGTGCCCTGGCCAGTCCTGGAAGGCAGACCACTGAGGACTGGGGCGGGGGGGGGGGGTGTAGAATAGGTGGGGAAAGTCCAACGGAGTCAAGGTCTTCGGAGCTGCCCCATGTCCAGAATGTGCCCGCTCGGGTCCGGTTCGAGGAGGCAGCCTTCCGCAGCCATGAGCTGCGTGCAGGAGCCCCGGCTGGGTTCAGATTCCTCCCGAAGAAAGAGAGCGTAATGAGAACAGTGTGTGGAAAAGAATGCAGTTAGCGTCTTGAAGATGGGCAAATATTCCTTCTCATTTGTCCTTTTATGTGAAACAGATTTTTTAAAAGGCAATTGGAGTAGCTAATGACATCCAGAGCCCTGCTGATTCAAGTAGAGCTGGGGGGGGGGGGCTTAAATTGGCCCAAACGACTAATCAGACCCAAAGAAAGAGGCGAGGGGCTCGGGAATTCTTCAGAGCCGTGGCCAGCAATTAGCGTGTACGATGCTCCTCTCTATGCACATAACTTAGCATAATTTTCTTCGGCAGCTCATCACCGGAATCTGAGAGCATCGGACCAGGGGCTGCTCGCCAGGCGGGCTTGTGCGGACGTGGAGGCTTTTGCTCCAAAGCGGCTCCGTGCTTGAGGAAGATCCCGGGGGAAGCGCTGCCTTTCTCCTGGGCGCTGACGGGGAGTTCAGTGCTGTTGGGGATGCACCGGGGCTTGGCGGGCGGGCAGCACCCAGAACAGGCCCTGGACCCCGCCGGGGCGGAGACAGACGTGAACAGTCTTGAGTGACAGGGGCCTGGTCCCTGAGCTGGGGTTCCTCGCCTGTGATTAGGGGATCAGCGGCGAGGCCGGTGACACTGCAGGGACAGAAATGGCAGCCAGCCCGTGTCAGAGACCCCTGCGTGAGGGGCGGGCTGCACGTGGAGGAGGCGTCCTCTCTCCCAGATGGCACGCGCGTTTTCTTCAAACGTGGGGGTCACCCATCTGGGTCCAGTGCGCAGATGATTTCAGATTTGGGGCCGGGAGGCGGGATCTCACCTCGAGTCTTTCCAGGGACCTCACAGGCCCTCCACCTGCCAAGGTCCCCCTCCCGGGTCCTAGTCTATGGGCGGGTGCTGTGTGGGGGGGCAAACCTGTCTGCATCACACTGCGCTGGCCTGGGCGTCCCCAGGGGAGCTCACACCCCTTCAGGGCTGGGGCTCTGGGGCTCGATGGGGCCAAAGGAGAGAGGGGGCTTCCCGAAGCCTCCACTGACTCCGTGACGCGGGAGAGAGAATGAGAGTCAGTCACTGACTGGCCAATCATTTGACACAGTTTTTTTTTTAATGTGAAAGCAAGTTCATTAATGCAGTAGAATAGAAGGCAAAAGCAGGGAGACGAACCATAAGAGACGCTTAAATGCAGAGAACAAACGGGGGGGGGGGTTGCGGGGGGGGGGGGGGATGGGCACCAAGGAGGACACTTGTTAGCATGAGCACTGGGTGTCGTATGAGATGAATTACCCGGTTCTACTCCTGAAACCAAGTCTACACGGCTTGTTAACCAGCTTGAATTTCAATAAATACATTTAGGGGCGCCTGAGGGGCTCAGTCGGTTAAACGTCAGACTTTGACTCAGGTCATGATCCCATAGCTTGTGGGTTCGAGCCCCTTGTCGGGCTCTGTGCTGACAGCTCAGAGCCTGGAGCCTGCTTCGGATTCTGTGTCTCCCTCTCTCTCTGCCTCCTTCCTCGCTCACACTCTCTCTCTCTCCTTCAAAAATAAACAAACATTAAAATTTTTAACTAAATACATTTTAATAATAAGAAGAATAGAAGACAGGGGTGCCTGGATGGCTCAGCCGACCTCTGTTCAGGTCATGATCTCACGATTGATGGGTTTGAGCCCCATGTTAGGTTCTGTGCTGACAGCTTGGAGCCTGGAGCTGCTTTGGATTCTGTGTCTCCCTCTCTCTCTGCCTCTCCCTGCTTCTGCTCTGTCTCTGTGCCTCTCAAAAATAAAAATTAAAAACAGAAAGAATAGAAAACAAATTTTGCTTGAGTTTTCAGAAATAAACCATAAAGCTTGAGCAGTGTGACGGGTGGGTGGCCGTGCCCACGCAGACCGGGCTTCTCCGGGGGACGAGTTTCATCCTTAGCCAGCCCGGGCTGGGCCCATGGTCAGGGCTCAGTAAACACTGAGGGTTTTTTCTGTTTGTTTTGTTTTTTTAATTGTGGGAAAATACACATAACAAAATTGACCATTTCAACCATTTTTGAATGTCTAATTCAGTGGCGTTGTGTCATTGAGTTTGTTGTTGTTGTTATTTATTTTTGAGAAAGAGAGAAACAGCACAAGCAGAGAGAGAGGGAGACACAGAATCTGAAGCAGGCTCCAGGCTCTGAGCTGTCAGTACAGAGCCTGATGCAGGGCTCTAACCCAAGAACTGTGAGATCATGACCTGAGCCGAAGTCGACGCTTAACTGACTGAGCCACCCAGGTGCCCCAAGTCATTGAGTTTTAAGAGTGGGTTCTGGAAGATTCTGGAGCCTTGCCTTGTGGTATTTGACTCGTGCAAAGTGCTTTCCCACCTCAACCTCATCAGCTCATCAGCATCTCAGAGCGGCTGAGAAGTGGGTCAGGCCCTCACAGCAGCGCCCTGCACAACGGCCATAAGATGAGATTCTGCCACGACAGGAGTGAGGCACCGCTGCGGCGTGGCTGACCTTGGAAACGTGGTGCTCAGTGCGAGAAGCCAGACACGACCAGCCCCACGCCGTAGGGCCCTGTTGCTGTGCGATGTCCAGAAGAGACGCATCTGTAGGGACAGAGGACAGATTCATGGGCGCCTTGGGGTGGGGAAGCCGAGGGGTACGGAGAGGTGAGTGCTCATGAGTAGGAAGTCTCTTTTTGGGGGAGGGAGTGAAAACGTTCTAGAATTAGACACAGGGTCGTACAACCATAAATACACTAAAACCTGTGCCCGTCCAACCTAGCTTGGAATGGGTGAATGGATAACATGTAACTTATGTCTTAGCGACTGTTTCCAAAAACCCTGCCAGAATCTTGCCCCTGTGGTTCTGCACCTGCGCATGCACCCACGAGGGGCCAGAGCCGCCCCACCTCTTCATCTCCTCTGCTGTTAGCGGTGGCTTCGCCTGAGCCGACCCGGCAGTTGCACCCCTTGGCGGGCTTCAGTGTGTGCCTGGAGGCCCATGGCCTTGAACGTCTCTGCCCGTGCCTGCTTGCCGCCCGCACAGCTTCCTCGGCGAGGTGTTCGCGTCTTCTGCCCAGTTTAAAACATTACGTTGTTTTCTCGTTGGCTTCTGAGAGTTCTTTATATGTTCTGGGTAGAAATACATGCCGGCATATGTGAACTGGGACTAGCCTCCCACCTGTAGCTTGTCCTGGCCTGTCATCTTGCTTACCAGCATTTCCAATTCTAGCCCTTCTGGCGGGTGCGTTGTGGGATCTCACTGTGGTTCGGATTTGCATGACATCATTTCTAAGGCTGGTTGGTGGAGTCTGGGGCCACAGCATCTCTGGCTACTCGCATTGTGCTTTTATATACAGATTCTCTTAAAATAAAATTTTAATGTTTTTTTATTTTTTATTGTTTGAGAGAGAGAGAGAGAGCACGCGCGTAGTGGGGGAAGGGCAGAGAGAAAGAGAGAGAGAGAGAGAGAGAGTATCTGAAGCGGATTCTGTGCTGATGGGCCGACAGCAGTGAGTCTGATGTGGGGCTCAAACTCAGGACCGTGAGATCGTGACCTGAGCGAACGTTGGCTGCTCGACTGACTGAGCCCCCCGGGCGCCCCCAGAATCTTTTTGAAGAGGTTCTCCGCTGGTGTCTCTCGGACAAGCCAGGCTTTACAAGGTGGCTCAAGGGCATGCAGCTCCCGGGTGACGGAGAGGAGCGGCCAGGCTGGGAGCCCGGCTCTGTGGTCTTAGGGGGCAGCTGCCTCTTCTGAGCTCTAACCGCTCAGCCCTCAGCTTCCAGGCATCCAGAGCAAGCCACCGGCGCCTCACCTCTCCAGCGAGCCGCGTTCCTTTACGGCACGTCACGGAGGTTGAGAAATGCCAACCAGGCTGACGAACGGGAGCCCCCATCGATGTGACTCTCGTCGTCCCAGGGACCCTCCTCGCCTCCGCCCCTGCCGTGAGTTCCCAGGGAATTGGCACATTCTCCAGCTGCTGTCATTGCGGCTGTTTCCTCCTTGCAGTTAGAGCAGAGTCAGCCCCGGGATGGGGCAGAGGCCTTGAGCCGTGAGTCATTGCCGGGATGTCGTCATCCCAGGGAAGAGAGGCCCGCGACTGTCGGGGGCACCATTCGACACCCAGGCCTTGTGCACTTATGGAGCGCCTCCTGGGTGCCAGGCAGCGTCGAGGCACTGCCGATGTGACCTTCATGACCCCTGCTCAGACGTCTCTTCTTAGAGAGCCCTTCCCTGCCTGTCCTAACGTTCCAGCCCTGTCACTCCCCAGCCATCAGTGTCCCCAGGAACTTAGCACTGTTAGAGCATTGTGCTCAGTCCCCCTGCCCCTCGCCCCAGAAATGTATGCTCTGTGAGGGCAGGACGTGGACTCATTTGCTGTTCTGGAAACCCAGAGAAAGGTGGCACATAGTGGGTGTTCCGTAAAGGTGGGGTGAACAAATGAAGGGAATGAATCGGGTGGCCGCAGTTCACAGTGGTGAGTACCGTAGCGGATTTACGTCGGGTGCCGCGAGGGGAGACTGACCAGAGGGTCCTGGATCGTGTGTGTGGCTGTTTTACACCTGATGGCCAGGCGGGGTGTGTCCTTGAATAGGTGGATTTTGAGCTTCAATCTGAAAGACAAAAGGAGCCAGCATTCATAGAGGTGAGGAAGGGGCTTCCAGGGCGGAGGAAATTGCCTGTGCAAATGCCCTGTGGCAGAAACGGCTCCGTGTGCTGGGGAACAGACAGTAACAGCAGCTGGTGCTGGTAAGTGGCAGGAAGTGAGGACTGTCTCGCAGGAAGGCATCTGTTTACCCCCGGGGGCCTGTCTCCATCGAGCCAGACCTCACTGTCATCTGACCTTCTCAGGTCAGTTTAGAGAGCAGACCCACTGTGTGTCCTGTGGAGAGACTCCAGGTCCCTGGCTTGTGGGTTCCCAGAGCCAGAGAGGCCGGGGAAGCGGCTCCTACCCCAGACCACAGTGCCCCAAGGATGATGATTTCTTTCTCCCGCTCCGGGGCTGTGGCTTTTGGTAGCTGGATCAATCCATGAGAAAGCTCTCCTAATTCTTGAGAGAATCCCCGGGGGCGCAGGAAATGCCTCTCACCAGAGAGCCTTCTGAGAACCATGTGGCTTCCAAATGGGGCTATGTGTGCCATGTTCTAGTCACTTCCACTTACGTTATCTCGTTGAATCCTCATGACCATGCGGACGAAGTGAAACTGAACTCCTCTAACAGATAAGGAGAGAAGAGGCACGGACGGTCCAGCCCTGGCAACCCACGAACCATGGAAAGCCGGTGGAGGTCGCGCTCTGAGCCTGAGAGTTTGCATCTGTGACATGGACACGGGTCTCTGTGTGTGTAGCCCCGTGCCTGACCGATAATCGTGCTGGGGGAAAGAAATGCATGGCTTGGGTGCCTCGGCCCAGAAAGCCCTTCTGCGGCGGTGACAGCTCTGTGCTTGCACACAGCTGAAGTCAGCACTGGCAGAGCGAGGCGGGAAAGAGGCAATTTACTGCCAGGATTAGGAGTGACTTGCTGACTGGCCCTTCAGCTTGAAAGCGACAGGAACCAGGATACGCCAGGGGGGCAGTAGCAGGAGCTCCCCACCTCCAGACAGGTCACAGCAGCTTGTTTTATGGCTTCCAGCTGTATTACCTCCCCCCTTACCCTCCCTCTCACCCTCCTGCCATTTTGCCTCGCTCAAAAGTCAAAGTCGTGGGGGGAGGATCTCAGCGAGCTCAGCTTGGTTCACATGCCAGGGGGTTTTGGCCAACAGCGTCTCCAGACTGTCTGCCAGGGGGAAGAGGTAATTCTCCAAAGGGACCGTTTTTGTGTTCCACCGAAGAAAGGGCAAATGGATGCTTGGTGGTCAAAGAAAAACTCACGCCCACTGTGGTGGAAATGTTAGCTCGGCCGCTGAACCCCCTGTCCAAGGCCTCCCCTCTCCAGGCTTCTGTTCCTACTCCGCCAAAGGAAGGCACTGAGTTCCACACTGGGGCGACCCTCAGAATCTCTGGTGGAATTTTGGGAAAAACCCAGAACATCTCTTCTGGACCGTCACTCTTGATCAGCTTGAAAAACTTCCCGAGCAACTCCCTCTTACACCTCATTGGTCACGACTTGGATACACGCCCACTCCTAAGCCAATCGCTGGCAGGAGGCGGGGTGGATAAGGACCAATCAGATTTGACCCTCGCTCTTCTTGAAGCCAGGGGTCCCAGAGCGGCCTTCCAGGCTTTTTTTTTCGTCTGTAGTGGTGGGTTCTGTCCGACAGAATTCTCTGAGGCGGTGAACCTTGAAAACAGGGTCAGGTGTTCATTTTGGCGCACAAGGTGCCTGTGAAGGTTGGTTGTGTCACCACCGCGCCGTGGAGCACCATCTGTCACCCCCGTCCCTCCCCCCTGCCTCCCAGGAGCTCCACTGTCACAGATACTGAACGTACTTACAATGTGCCGAAGCCAGTGGTCAACCTGGAGAGGAAAGAAACACCAGGTGAAAGTATCTAATAAATAAGGATTGAGGCTGAACTGGAAAAAACCATCATCTCGCCAGGCACCGGTGCTGACTCAACAGGTTTAATTATATAGTGCCAGGTAAGTGCTCTGCCCGCTGGGGGCTGTCCCCAGCTCAGCCGTCAGCTCCGCTTACGTTCCAGAGAGCTGACAATTACATGGTGGCACCTTTTCACTCGCGTGTGACCTAACACAGTTACTCTTCTGAAAAGTTGCTAAGGCAATTGGAGGTGCTGAAAGAAATACTGCAATCGAAATAATGCTTCAGGGGACGTGTGTATGCCTCGGAGTGAATTAGTGTCTTTAAAAAAAAAAAAAAGAGCCCCTTCTCTGTGCACAAATATATACTTTTCACATTCCTTTTGAGGCACCAAGGATTTTAACAGTGGTGTAAATCAGATTTTACAGGCCACATATTTCAAGTATGGAGTTCATTAAATGTGTGAAATTTGACATTTGCTTCAGGGCGTGGCTAGGGTCCCCAGTAATGAATCACAAATTGTGCTGGGCTTTCTGATCAAGTTCAATACGCTAAATACCCCTGCAGACTTGCACGAACAAAGAGGCCGTTTCTCTCCCAGCCTCCACAAACCCAGTTCTAGGAATGCGTCTTCAAGGGACTAGGTGCTAATGGGAGATGTGGTCCCACCACCTTTTCAATTTGTTTAATGTTTATTCTTGAGAGTGAGAGAGAGCGTGAGAGCAAGCATGAGCAAGGGAGGGGCAGAGAGAGAGGGAGACACAGAATCTGAAACAGTCTCCAGGCTCTGAACTGTCAGTACAGAGCCCAATGCAGGGCTCGAACTCACGAACTATGAGATCATGACCTGAGCCAAAGCCAGACACTCAATCGACTGAGCCACCCAGGTGCCCCCCATCTTTATTTAAGTTGAGTACATGTGAGACACACACACACACACACACACAGGTTTCATGTCCAGCATGGAGCCCAAAACATGGGGCTTGAACCCACAACCCTGAGATCAAGACCTGAGCTGATATCAAGAGTCAAATGCTTAACTGATTGAGCCACCTGGGCGCGCTGACATGCGTAGTCTTTTACTAGATTCCTGAGTGGTGTCGGTGCATTTACGGAGCCCTCACTGTGTGCCAGGCTCAGGGCTGGCTCTCAGAATACAATGGAAAATGAGACAGTGTCTGACCTGGTGGCATTTGTGGTTTTGGGGGGGAGTCAGTCATAGAATAATTACTTTTGCCAACAATTAGGTAATGGCCTGGGAAGTGCTAGGTGGCAAGTACTACATGGGAAAAGCCTGGCGCAGAGCGGGGGGGGGGGGGGGATAATTATTTTCTGGGTGTATTAAGAAAGGTCTTCCTGGAGTCATAGTTCAGCCGAGGCTCGAGGGATGGGTGGACCTCAGCTGGATTAAGAGGCGGGAATGTGCCATGGAGGGAGAGGGGTTCGTGACCGGGGACAGTCCTGAACTCCGTTAATCAGTGGCTAAGTATTTATGGACTACCTGTGCTCTGGGTTAAGCCTAACAATGGAAGAAAACCTGGAAGTTGCATCAGCTAGGACTCATGGTTGCAAGTGACAGAAGCCCAATTAGTTGGGAATTCATTGGCTCATGTACCTAAAAAGCCAGTTCCGGCTTCAGGCGTGGCTTGATCAAGGATAAAAAAAAATGGTATTAGGCATCTGCCTTTATCCCTGGCTTTGTTTTGCCTTTATGTTTGCTTCTTTTTAAGGCAGAACCTCTCCATCTGATGTCCCCAGCAACCCAGGGTCACGTTCCACTAATTTTCAGTCCCGGCCGACAGAGTGTATCTCTCACTCATGAGCTCTAGCAAAAGTTCTAGGTTTGAATCACATTGGTTGATCACACACCCAACCCTGGGACAGTCTCTGTGGCTGGGAGGTGGGCTGGCTCTGGGTCACATGCCATTATCGAAGCCAGAGAGGTGGAGTGAGCTCTGCGTAGGACCCCAGAATGAGAACGGAGCTGGTTCTCCAAAGGCAGACTGGGTGCTGGTGTGAAAAGACGGGCTAACGGATGCCTGGCAGGCAGAAGGTCTGTCACAAAATCAAGGCTTCGGCGAGTGACGCTTGGGACGCTTTGCCAGGTGGCCAGGAGCGCAAAATACTTCACTGGGCTCCTGTTCTGTGTCACTCATTGTGCTCAGGGCGGAAGAAGGACGAGTTCTTGTCATCTAAGCCTCTGTCTCTGAGAGGCGATAGGAAGGGCACAAGGGGCCAGGATTCAGAGGTGGGTGATAGATTCTTCGAGAGCCCCGAGAGGCTCTGTGAGTGGGGCAGAAAGCAAGGGAGGGACAGACGTGTGATTCTAAGGGAGGAGATGCCCCGGGGGAATGCCAAGGGCATGTCAGTCAAGGAAACAGCAGGACCAAAGACAGAGGGGCTGGAGCTCGGGATTTATTCTAATTGTTCGTGAGGCAGTTTTCTCAGAAGCGTAGAGACAGGAGAAACGCGGGGACACAGCAGAGGAAGCTGGAACCATAGTGTTGAGTTACCAGTGACACAAACTCATGTCAAACTCATTCAGATCTAAGAAAAGACAGATAAACCTAGTGGCTATGCTGGCTTCAGGCACAGCTGTATCCAGGAGCCTAAAGGTATTTTATTTATTTATTTTTCTTTTTGATAAATTTTATTTATTTTCAGTCTTTTTTAAAAAATAGTTTATTGTCAAATTGGTTTCCATATAACGCCCAGTGCTCTTCCCCACAAGTGCCCTCCTCCATCTCCACCACTTCCCTTCCCCCTCCGCCTCCCCCTTCAACCCTCAGTTCGTTTTCAGTATTCAAGAGTCTCTCAGGTTTTGCGTCCCTCTCTCTCCCCAACTCTGTTTCCCTCATCCCCTCCCCATGGTCCTCCATTAGGTTTCTCCTGTTCTCCTGTTAGACCTATGAATGCAAACATATGGTATCTGTCCTTCTCTGCCTGACTTATTTCGCTCAGCATGAGACCCTCGAGGTCCATCCACTTTCCTACAAATGCCCAGATTTCATTCTTTCCCATTGCCATATAGTACTCCATTGTGTATATATACCACATCTTCTTGATCCACTCATCAG
>PJEM01006778.1:0-29872 GCA_004023845.1 Helogale parvula | reverse complement strand
TACATCAGTTCCGAGCATGGCATTCATAGTGGCCCCGCTTGACAGAGTGGGTAAGAGACCCTGCGGAGCCGGCGGGGTGATTCCGGAGCCTGCCCTTGATTCTCCGCTCAGGTCGTCCAGCCCGGTGCTGCCCGCTAGAACTTTCTACAGCTGGATGGGAATGCTCTCCTCTGCGCTGTCCAAACTCGGTAGCAAATGGCCACATGTGGCTTTTGAGCACCTGGCATGTGGCTCACGCACCGAAGGACTGATGTTTATGTTTTATTTAGCTGTTAATTATTTTGAGTTTTAATAGCTGCATGTGGCTAGTGGCCACCATCTCAGCACGGGGCCAGCCCCTCCAGGGTCAGGGTGTTATTTTGCAGAGAGTCAAGAGCAGGCATCGACTCTAACTCAGGGCTGGGCACACAGTAGGTGCCAAATTTAGGGCCTGCGACTCATAGGATTCCTAAGTCGAGCGAGCATCTTCAGAAGACAGTGGTTCACCGTCTCGCCTGCCGTCTGGATCGAGAGAGGAAGCGGAGTGTCCATGTGTGTTCACGCCTGGGGTGACCAGCCGGGGCAGCCGCCCAAGACGTCCCGGTTTAAAAAGGGAAAGTCCTGAACCCTGGGAAGACCTTCAGGCCTCGCAGACCAGGCCGGTTGGTCGCCCTGTTCTTGCCTCAGACGATGGGGTGCATGCTCCTCAGGGAATGGGGCTTCCCCAACAGGCGCATGGCAAGGAATCCCCTGGCCTCAGGCTGCAGCCCGTGTCTGCCTTGTCAAGCAACAATCTGCGCTCGGTGTGCCTCAGTTTCCCTTTTGGAAAGTGGGGGAGGGAATCCCCTGCTTGCAGGCTGGCGGCAAGGAATTCAGGGCAAGGTGGCACAAGGCCCGGGGCACGAGTAGCGGGGGGGACAGGTGCGGCTGCTCTTGCGGGGGGCAGCGTCACTTAAGTCCCTGATGCCGTGCTGGTGGACGCAGGCTTCCAGGACAGGTGGCTCAGGAGGCGGGGTGGGGGTGGGGGCTTTCCCCCTTGACAACAGCTCTGCAGCAGAAGTGGTCCCGGCCGGGAGCTGGAGGACAGAGTGGTCCTGCAGATGGAGACGGCTCCTTTCAGTGCCCCTCAAAGCGCCAGCCCGTCTGTGAGGGGGCCGGGGTGCTGATGAGTCACCGGCCCCGCGCTCCCCACAGTTTTATCAACAGTGTCTGAGATGGCCATTTTCAAAGCTGGCTTTATCTGGGGGTCCAGGATCCTTCCCCCAGCCCCCATCCCTGCACACAGACAGAGGCGAGCTGGGCTGCCTTGGACTCTGAGCATCTTGACAGCGGCACTTTCCCCACCCCCGCCGACCTACCGGGGTCTGTGGCCTCTTGAGGGAGCCACGCGTGGCATCCCGCGGACCTTCCTCGGGACACCGTGCGAAGTTCATGACATCCCTTCCCTTTATTTTCCTGTTTATTCAGAGCATGTGTAAACACATGGGTTGCCTGGTTCCCGGGTCTCTTTGGCCATTTCATTCTTGCTGGAGCCTTTGAGCATCACTGGAAACCTTGGGTTTTCTAAATGAATCTAAAAATAAACTCTGAAAAAAAAAATCTTGGAGTTGGAGAGTTGACACAAGGCACCGTTATTTATTTCTTTTCCCTCCTTCTCCCCTCCCCCCCTCCTCCCCTTCCTCCTCTCCACCACCCCTGCAGGCAAAATATTGGGGCAGTCAGAGGCCCAGAGGGACCTGGAGGGGCCTTTGGGTCAGTGTCCAGGGGGCCTTGACCACCTGGGGTGTCGGTGTGAGCCCGGGGCAGCTTGCTCGGGGCGACAGGCCCGCTTGCAAAACGGGGGGTACAGGAGCGTGGGGCACGGGGTGCTAAGAACCCCGCGCGGGAGGCGGCGACCCCTGCAGATGGCAGCGCCCGCAGGGCCCACTTGGACGCGGCGCGCCCCCACCCTTCTCGCCGTCGCCCGCCCCTGCTCCCTCTCCCCGACTTTTCTGCCGAACAATCAGGGACTTGTGCTGGCGGCCGAGGGAGCCACGGAGCTGGCTGGCCGCGGAGGAGGCGACGTCATGGATTCCTGACTGTGAAGTTTGCAGGAAAGCCCTTAGTTTTGGAGATGGCCGGCATCCAGCGGTTTCCATGGCGCTGGATAAACAGGAGGAAACAGTGAGGGAATCCCGTTATTTTACTGCATTGAAAGCCTATAAACACGGAGCGCGGGGAAGGAAGTCGCGTTCCCTCTCGAGTAAGCCCGAGCGCCCAGCCGCGCCGGGAGCGGGAGCCGGGAGCCGGGGGCCGGGAGCCGGGAGCCCCGGGCCGGGAGCCGGAGCCGGGACCTGGGAGCCGGGAGCCGGAGCCGTGCCTGGGAGCCGGAGCCCGGAGCCCGGAGCCCGGAGCCCGAGCCGGGAGCCCCAGCCCGGAGGCGGCAGGCGCGCAGCCCCCGGGCCGCCGCAGCCCCCGGGCCAGCCGGGGAGCGCGCTGTCGCGAGGACCGCCCTCCCCCGCGGCGCGCCGAGCCCCCGTCCGCTCCCGATGCAGAGAGAGGCTGCGTTCAGACCGGGGCCCTGCCACCCGCTCCGCATCATGGGGTCTGTGGACCAAGGTAAGCGGGCGACTCGCCTCCTGTTTCTCGGTCTTTCCCTCCTCCCGCCTTCCAGCCCTGTCCCTTTCGCTCCCCTCCGGCGGCGTTTCCAGCTTCGGGCCGAGGTCGCGGGCAGGCCGGGGGACTGCGGTCTCCTGGGGGCGCGCAGGTAGAGGGGCCCTGCCCCGGCCAGGAGGGGAGGCCGGGGAGCCAACTCTGGGCCACTCTGCGGGGGGCAGTGAAGGGTCGCGAGGAGGGATTCCCTAGGCCAGTCTGTCCCAAGGATTGTCCCCTCGGTGGGGCAGCGGGAGAGACTCCTGCTACTAACCGCCGGCTGCTTAACCCTTTCAGCCCTGGGCTTTTGACAGCCGATGCCATTCAGCTTCATCATCACCATCGCAGCCACCACCACCATCATCATCTAGCTTTTTTTCTTCTTTTAGGAGAACACGCTTGGCATTCTACTGTATAATATAGTCATGAGGATTTTGTTTTTTAACAGTTAGAGCAGCTGATGCCCTGGGACATTTAAACAACTTTGTTTCCCCCTTTTTGATGTGCCTGATGGATGCAGCCCCCCAGGCTCCTCTTTTAAGTGCAATGTACCATCAGTTTGTTTGGCGATCTGATTACACTCCACTTTACGGGTTTCTGTCTCTCCCCCTCCTCTTGGAGTTCGCCCTGGAATCATACTATTGGACCGTCTGGGAGGGGCCTTGGGTACAAGAATACGAGATGAAAGTAGCCATCTGGCCGGGATTGCGGAGGGCTCCCGGCCGCACACTAATGAAACGGCTTTATTCAGGCGGCGTGATGTGTCTTTCCGCGGCCAGCCCGGCGTGCAGCGGGGGGCACTGCCAGAGGGCGGGACCGCAAGAGTTAAGTGAAATAAATATGCGTAGGAGGAGTTAGCCTTGTGTCATAAAATCGGAGTTGAATGTAGGTTTTGTGCTCTGTGTGGCTGATTAAAGTTCTGGGGCAAAAGAAATGACAATTTCAGTAAATAAACCTGAAGGGCTTTTTTTTTTCTTTTTAAACCAGAGTGAGGCCAAATGCCTTGGGTTAGGTGAACGGTGTGTTTTGCCACAGCAGACCTCAGTGACATATATTTTTAGCTGAGTTGCACTTTGGAAAAGCAAGACCCTGCCAGGGCTTTGAACATTTTTACTGGTACCAGTTTATCCTGTTCTCGGCCAGCGGTCGAGCGTACGACAGAAGCGGCCCAAATACATTACTAACATCGCATCATCTGTAGAAGGGACACTGTCGGGCGGCTGACAGATCTCTTATGGACACGAGCTGGTTTTTACTGTCATGCAAACCGGAAAGTGGTGTTTGATGTTGTGACGGTGGGGGTGGGGGGGCCAGACTCACGTCGCATTCAGCTCTATCCAGAAGGAGAGCTTGGAGGAGAGACCGGGCTTCTGTTTCACCGTGTGGTCCAGCAAGGCTCACGCTTGACTGAGGCGGCTACGTCTCGGCTCTGGGTTTGTGAACTCGCTCTTCTCTCACGGTTTTGAAGTATGGGCGATTTGGGTGCGCACATGCGTTGCCTCCCCTCCCTGGCGTGTGCCCTTGTGTGCAGGGATTGTGCGTGCCGCTGTGAGTGCACACATGTGGCCCACAGGGCGCCGCATTGTTCCCGGCAAACCACATGGAGCATGCCAAGGCAACTGGGCACACAGAATGCCATTCCAGGCATCGAAGACAGCTAGCGTGAGTCGCTCCCACCACGTCCTGCTGAGGGGCTCCTGGGGGAAAATCTAATGCCCCTTTAAACTCAACGCCACCGTGATCCTAGGAATAGACCTGTCGTCACGTGCATGCAGATGGGTGGGGTCGGCAATAGTGGATAGAAATATTTGCATGGTAAGAAAATACGGACCTTGCCAGGCAGCATTGGGTCAAGGTCCTGGGCAAGGCTGAAGATCTGGAAGAGGTGTGTTCAGTTTTATCTGAAGTGGGAAGATGGAAAGTATTTTAGGAATAAACAAACCCAGGGTGAGCTCTGCTCCCTCCCAGCCCCAAACTCCCTGTCTTCGGTTTGGATTAGGATTGCTGCTTTGCCATATTGCAGCTGTGTGATCTTGGGCAAGGGACTTAACCTCTCTGTGCCCTAAATTTCCACATCTGTGAAATGGAGCCAATAATAGTGCCTCCCTTACAAGTTGTTGCGAGATTCAGTGAGGTGATGCAGGTAAAGCACCTACAAGGGTGTGCTCACAGTCAGCACTTGGTAAACATTGGCTGCGATCCCTTTTACAGTAAAGATGCAAAACAGTGACATCTCACTGTGGAAACTGGATTTCACAGCAAAAATTCTTTGAAGAGGTGCAGTGCTTTAAATCTCTCAAGGTGCTCTTGTGACTTATCGGAGCTTCCCAGTGGCACAGATTGGGCTCAGATCACGGTTTGCAAAGCAGGTTTCCTCATCTGCAAAAGGGAATAATGATCGTGATGCCCTAGTGGGGTGTCATGAGCATCACGTGAAATCAGGCACATGAAACGCTTACCTCCAAGCTCATAACTAAGTGCTGTGACTGCCTGACAGTTGAGGACACGAGAGCTGCTATGACTAAGGCCACATGGCAGGTTTGTAGCACAATGCCCGGCACGTGACGGTGCTGAGGGCAGACGGATGGGCCACTGGCGGGGTGTTTTAGAAGGATTCAGTCATTTCATCTCCAGGGTAACTGCACACGTGTGGTACGCGTACAATCATTGTCTTCATGGAGGAGGGGAGGGGGGCACAGAGAGGTGCTGTAACTGGCCAAGTGTTACCCAGCAGGGAAGTCGTAGAGCCACAGTTTGAATCCAGCCTCTCTACCATATGCTCTGTTGTCTCTGGAACTCATTAATATTAAAAAAAACTTTAATGTTTATTTTTGAGAGAGAGAGAGAGGGAGGCACAGAATCAAAGCAGCCTCCAGGTTCTGAGCTGTCAGCACTGACCCTGACGTGGGACTCGAACCCATGAACCTTGAGATTATAAACTGAGCCAAAGTTGGATGTTTAGCTGACTGAGCCACCCAGGCGCCCCTGGAACTCATTCATATTATTACAACTCTTTATAATACTGTTTGACACATGAGGAAACTGAGGCAGACCCGACCCTGGTCCTGGGCTCTTTTCCCAGCGCCACATCGCTCCTTGACATATCCCAGAAGGGAAAGAGAGAGGTGTAGGGAGGATGGGACGGGAATAGACATGTCATTAGAGACAGGGAAACTGAGGCAGCAGCTGACTTGTTTCAGTTGTGGGGTGAGTTTGGGAGGGCTCCCTGCCTTGTCCCAGGGGAACGAAATCATGGTGTTTCTACTTCCACTGCAGAAGGAGCAGCCCCATGACGGCCAGGAGGCTCCTAAGTCAGCGCTGCCTTCTGGCTGCGCTGGACAGAGACCGCTCCGAGGGCCCCTCCTCCCGGCTAAGCCTTCCTTTCCTAGCTCGTCACCCCCCTGACCCCAACAAGCCCTTCGGGGCTCTCTCCCTCTTTCCCAGAACTTCAGAGAGAAGCACTCACTTTCCCAGATGCTCCTCTGACCACCTTCTTTAAAAACTTTCCTTAACTGGATTGTAAGCCCTCTTGGCACAGGGGCCAGGTCTATTTCTGGGACTACAGCGGGGCCCACGTAACATTTCTACACTGGCGGGGTCAATAGCTTGAGATCCAAGGGATCTGAGTTCAAATACTGGCTCTGCCACTTGCTAGCTGCATGACCTTCACTTTCCTGTGTCTCAGTTACCCCACGTTGAAAACGATGATGGTCATAATACGTAGAGCAATAACTAGTATATTTAACAACTGGGCATCAGCCAATCAGAAGAGCAGAAACAGGGTCCCCCACACACTCCCCTGCTGGGTCAGGCTTCAACCCTTTATCTGCTGATTTGCAGGGAAGGTCCCAAGGCAGCAGAGACCTTTAGACGAAGTGGGGGCAATTCTTTACTAATCTATGGAGAGTGTCAGTCTTTTAATAAACAATATGACCCTCAAAGTACCTATTTCAAAATAATCGCTGTCCTTATTACTGTCTAATTCACTAGCTCAATATTGACCCCCCCCCCCCCAATTCCAAGTTAAAAAGCCAATTGCTAAGTGCTTCCGTGTGCGCTTTCTTGTTGGGTGCGTCTCCCTTCCTGTGTGCGCGAGGCACTGCGTGTTTCCCATCTTACCTGGAAGGAGCCGGGCAGCTGTCCGTTTTTGTTTCTCTGTTAGAACAGGGATTCGAGACTCTGAGCGCCCAGACGGGACTGGGCGCCCCCGCCCTGTGCTGGTCACAGTGGGGCGTAACTGTCCGTGCTTGGCTCATGTCTTCTTTCAGACTTCTACTCCAGAAACCAGGAACCACAGCTGTCTTGTTCAGTCCTGCGGCCCCAGTGCCTTGAGCAGTGCCTGGCACTGAGTAAGTGCTTGGTGCTTTTTGGCATTAAATGGGTGGACGGACGGATGGATGGATGGGACACAGTATGGGTGATGTGACTTGTTAGGGCCACAGAACTAAGACACACTCTGGAGCAGGGTGTCGTCTTCTTGGTTCACTCTCTTTGGTCTCCTTTTCACAATAATGGTGGCCTTTGACTTTTGCATTTTCCCACCTGAGGCTGCTGACCTCGACAAGGTCTGCAACGAATCAGCTCCAAAGACCGTGGCAGCAGCGGCCGCTTGCCGACTGCCAACTACGGGCCAGGGACCCTCCTAAGGGTTTTCCACGCACCACCTCATTAGCCTCACACCGGCCGGAGAGCTGTCGTGCCCTTCCTGCACGAGGGGGTGCGGTCGCCCCTCGCAGGGTCCCACGGCTGTCACAGAGGCTGCACGCGAGGTGCCTGCTCCGCTGCTCCCTGTTACGTGAGGCTGAGGATTGTAACAGCGAGGTGACCTGTGTTCTCTTTCACACGCACTCTGTGTGGCCAAGCACTTTACCCATCTCAGTGGCTTCTTGCAAAACCCAGGAGGCTGGTATAGAATATGATCCCCGCTTAGTGATGAGGAACCTGACCCGGGGGGTAGTCAAGGCGTCCTGAGGGCCGGCCCGGACCCCGTGGATGCCCGGAGCTTGGCCTCTAATGGCCCACGGTCCTGGTCCCGCGGCTTCCTGCAGCAGGGCCTCCCAGCGAGATGGTGAGCGGGGCAGGGGCCACACCCCCTACAAGGACCCTCCACAATGTTTCAGGCGGGGTGGGGGGGGACCTCTTCCTCCTTCCACCTTGACTTTCTGGGCCGCCCAGTAACCTCGGGCAGCCCCCCCCCCCCCCGGCGTCTGGTTTTCTCCCGCACAAAGGACCTGTCCAGGGGCCCATTTCCTCAGAGCCTCTCTGGGCGGCCAAGGCTCCGCTGATGCTCCTTCGGAGACGCCGGTGCTCCCATCGCTGGCACTGTTGCCAGAGCTATAGTCTGTGCCTGCCACACTCGCCCCTGTGCGCACGTGCCGCGTCCCTCTGCCCGCGCCAGCCTGGTCCCCTGTGTTCCCTCCCTTCACACCTTCTCTCGAGGCCCAGCTCATTCTCGCCTCCTCTTAGAAGTTCCCTTGACCATTGAGTTCATTTTCATCAACAGTTTTGGAGCGTCGGCTGCGTGCCGGTTACCGTCCCGGCCGGGGACAGAGCCGTGAATGAGACAGTCTGTCCTCATGAGGCGGGCGGCAAGCTAGTGAGCCCGGGAGTGTCCGGGAGAGTTTCAAACGGTGTCAACTGCTGGAGACCAGAGTAGGAGGATGGAGCTGGGAATGACTTGGTGTGAACATGGATGCATGTGCACGCGTGTGTGTGTGCTAATGCGTGTGCATGCATGTGCACACGTGTTCCTGTGTGCACGCGTGTGTATATGTGTGTATGCATGTGTGCACGCGCATGCGTGTATGTGCGCACACGTGTGTGCTAATGTGTGCGTGCATGCACACATGTGTTCATGCGCGTGTGCAAGTGTGTATGTGTGTTGTGCATGAGCTGTGGGTGCACGCATGTGCACATGTGTGTGGGCGATGCGTGCGTGTGTGTATCTGTGTGCGTGCGTGTGTGTGCAATGTGTGCGTGTGTGTGTGTGATGTGCATACACGTGTGCGCACGTGTGCACGCACACATGTGGGCAGTGTGTACACGCATGTGAGCACGTGTGCGTGTGCACGTGTGTATGCCTGTGTGCGCACGCCTGTGTGGCGGGGGGAAGTGTCCGTCTCCTACGGCTCCCCTCACAAGTCCCCACAAACTGGGCGGCTTAGAACAACAGAAATCCGTTCTCGCACAGCTTCGGAGACTAAAAGTTTAACACCAAGGTGCCGGCGGGGCCGTGCTCTCTCTGAAGGTCCGGGGTGGCCCCTCCTCGTCTCTCCAGCTGCCGGGGCCCCGGCAGTCCTCGCTTGCAGAGGCACCCCCGGCCTCTGCCTCTGCCCTCACAGGGCCTTCCTCCTTGTGGGCGTGTCCCTCCTGTTCTCGTAAGGATACCGGGCCCTGGATTCGAGCCTTTACTTCTAAGGAACTCATCCTAACTTGATTACGTCTGCAAGGACCCTGTTTCCGAGGGAGACCACATTCACAGGTACCTGGGGTTAGGAACCGAACATATTTTTGGGAAGAGACGCAGCGTGTCTCTGTGTTAGATGGCTAATTCAGACCGAATGGCCCCCTCTCTCTTTAACAACATGTCTTTTTCACTGACTTCTGAGTGGCCTGGGGTCTGCCTGTGAAGGGTCTGGGGGAAGAGCATCGAGCCAGAAGGAAGAGGCCCCGAGAAGAGAGATGTTCTTGGAACATCCGATGAACACGGGAAAGCCCGTCCGCAGGACCGGAAAGGGCCGGAGAGCGAGAAAGGGAACGAGATCATGGAGGCAAGCCAGGGCAGGAGCTGCTTGAAGTTCATTCTCAGGGTCCTGGGGAGGCATGCGGGGGGTTTAGCAGCAGCAGAGGGTGTGGTCTTGTTAACCCTCGTAAGGCTCATGCTGACCACTCGGTGGAGGACAGCCTCTCTCAGGAACCAGTACGTGCTCCCGATGCACTGAGAGGCCCGGGTGGCAGACGGCGGTCGGGACCGGCATGGGGCAGACGAGGTGGGGACAGTGGTGCTTTCCAGTCCACAGAGCGTGAGCCTCTGTGATTCCCAAACTGTGTTCCCTTGAGCCCTGGGAGCCTGCGGGAAGGGTCCCTGTTTTCGGCGATGGGGGGAAGGGAGGTGCCGTTAATATTGTGAATAACACAAACCACTCAGACGCATCTGCCCTCGGTCCAGCCGAGATGCCCCGGCGCGGCCCCGCCTGCGTCCTCTGCTATCACTGGGAGTCATAAGACTTTTTTTCAGCGTTTCATCTCGGTCCAAAATGTCCCTTAGCAAATCCGCCCTTAGTTAATAACCAAGGAGCAGTGTGACTCAGTAATGAGTGTCAGACTGTGAGGGACAAAACCATTTCCGTGGTGGCCTGTGTGACTACAGAAGTGACATCCAATCTCCTCTGGGCCTCGTTTCCTTAACTGAAAAGGGGGTGATAGTGATCTTTACACATGGGGGGAGCGGGGCGCTTGGAGGTTCAAAGATCACGTCTGTGACGCTCTCGGCATATATAGAAAGTGGTCAGTTCGTGTTAGCTGCCATTTTATTGTTTTAAATTCAAGTGAGTACTTTCCTTCAGCCTCAGGACCTTCAAGTCTGTCCTCAAGGGACCCCTTGTCTGCCAGGCCTCTGGGGTCTTTTCCGTGGGTTCCGGGTGACCGAGCTCAGTCATTCACCCCGTGGGTTCAGACGTGTGTATGAGCGTCTACCAGATGCAAGGTACCGGCTAGGCCTTCAGGAGAAGGATCTAGAAAACGTGCTTGTTTGCTTCCGAAAGTCAGAGGAAGATTTTTCTTTTTGTGAAGTCGGGGAGACAATCCTATGTGGAGCCATTTACGTGCTAAATTGCTGCAAGTTTCCGTGAGATCTAGTGATCATTTTGACAGAGATGTGAGAGAGAGAGAGAGAGAGAGGGCAAGAGCGGATGCCTGGGGCCTTTCCCGGGGGCCAGGGTGTGAGGCTGACGGAGGGGAGCTCTGAGGTCCCCGAAGCCAGCTGCTGTCCCCACACTCCCCGACTTCAAAGAGCGCGAAGGGAACGCAGCCGTTTCAGTCTGCAGAGGCTGCAGCAAGGGAGAGAATGGACGTGAGAAACACAGTCCCGGGGAGGCTCGGTCGTCTGGGGGGACAGCCCGGGTGACAGAAAGGCAGAAGGCAGATGGCTGAGACATGGTTGTGCGGGATGGGCAGAGACAAACCGATGCCCTGTCCCCTCACCAGCCAGCCTGCTGCCTGCCTTTAAGGCTCTGCTCCAGTAGCAGAGGAAGCCCCCCACCCCACCCCCCGCCCTGTGCCAGAAAGATGGTGGCACCTGCTGCTTAATTAAAGGCGGGGACCTCGGTGTGCAAGGAAGGTGAGTTTGCCCACAGGCGCCCCTGCTAAGGATCAGTTCCAGAGGCAGAGGGGAACGTGCCAGGAAGCAGGGCGTCCAGAGGAGAAACACAATCAGGACATACTGGCTGAGCTGGGACCAGGTGGGAGGAGTCAAGAGCCCAGAAGCGGGGTCTCAGGCTCACAAGCTCCACGGGGACACCGGGCAGCCGGGTGGGGCCGCGGTGGCCTGAGAGCAACAGAATCATCTGCCGGGGGCAGAGCTGACTCTGCTCCACCTGACTGGTCCATGGGGGACCGTGGGCCTGCTGTGGCCAGGTCTTTCTGTTTTTCTTTTAGACGATACTAGAAATATGGGGGAGGGGGGCGCCTGGGTGGCTCAGTCGGTTAAGCCTCCAGCCTCAGCTAAGGTCATGATCTCATAGTTTGTGAGTTTGAGCCCCGTGTCGGGCTCTGTGCTGACAGCTCAGAGCCTGAAGCCTGCTTTGCATTCTGTGTCTCCCTCCCTCTCTGCCCCTCCCCTGATTGTGCTCTGTCTCTCTTCATCTCTCTCTCTCAAAAATAAATAAACATTAAAAAATTTTTTAAAAAATGATGTAGATGGCTGGGCGGCATAGAGGTCAGGTCTCAAACCGTCTTGCCGGTCCCACCAATTCATCAGGCGCTCATTCCTGAAAATGACTTTGGAGGGGATGGGGGGGGGGGCAAAACATAAGGATGTACCGCAAGACGCCATAATCGAGATGAGTAATATTTTAAAAATCAAAATTAATGTCAAAAATCTGTGCTAAACCAAAAATAAGAATAAAAATTTTAAGTAAAGACAGGACCAGTATTACTCATTTTTCCTTTGCCTCAGGCTCCGGTGTGGCACTAGTACTACCAATTCTGTCTTTGTAAGATTTGTAATAGTTTGCTTGCCACGGTTTTTTTTTTTTTAACATTCATTTTGATTTTTTTAATTAAAAAAATTTTTACGTTTCTTTATTTTTGAGAGAGAGATAGAGACAGAGCATGAGCGGATGAGGGACAGAGCGAGAAGGACACAGAATCTGAAGACTGGCCCCAGGCTCGGAGCTGTCAGCACAGAACCCGATGCGGGGCTCGAGCTCATGAACTGTGAGATCACGACCTGAGCCGAAGTCCAACGTTTAACTGACTGAGCCACCGGCTGCCCTCATTCATTTTGATTTTTAAAAATATTTAACGGAAATACCATTTATTTGGTTGCTGGGATTTCGGTCACTTCTTGAGTCAACCTCAGTTGACTTATCCGAGTTCCAATGCAGCCATCTATAAATTATCATATTAGCATCTGGGTGATCATCCCAGGACGTGCTTGATTTGAGACAGGATTGTTTCTGGAATCTAGGGACGGATGTTCCTACATTTTTGGATTAGACTTAAAAAAATGTTTCCGTGCCTACGTTTCATAGTCAGGCTTTATCACACGGGCGTTGTCAAGTGTGGAGTTCGTAAGGACAATTTGTGACTTATTCATTGAATTCTGCCGTCATGCCTGGCCGTGTCATTTTGCAGAGCCCGTATAAAGTGGAAGTGTGCAGCCCCGTGTTAAAAAATTAAGAATGTTAAGATACCAACAGCAGAGCATTAGCTTAAGTGCGGGGTCCCTCTGAGCACGGGGTCCTGTGTGACTTCACCAGTTGTGTCCCATGAGGACAGCCTGGCTGCCCCCCGGGCGAGTGTCAAAGAATCCTGGACCATCAGAGCCAGAACGGGGGCTCAGGTGTTATCCAGCCCACTCCCCCATCTTCTAGATGGAGAGACTGAGGCACAGAAAGGCCACGTGGCTTGCTTGAACGTTGCAGAGTGAGTTAGAGAAAGAACTTGGATTGGACCTTGGGCCTCCCAGCTCTGGAACGTTCCTTATTAAGCCAGAAGGTCACCCCAGCCTTGGCCAAGCATTTCTGTTTTCAGGACTATGGGTGCCATTGACCTTCAGGGAATCAGTGGGGGCGGGGGCAGTGGTGATTGAATTTAGATGTACCAGTCTTATTTTTTTAGAAAGAGAGAAAGAGAGAGAGCGTGTGCACAAGCCAGAGAGAGAGGGAGAGAGAGAGAGAGAATCTCAGGCAGGTTCCACGCTCAGTGCAGAGCCCAACACGGGACTCGATCCCATGGCCCTGGGATCATGACCTGAGCTGAAATCAGGAGTCGGATGGTCAACCGACCGAGCCACCCAGGCACCCCTCCAGTCTTGCTATAATAACCCCAGGCATATATTTTCTATAACAGGACGTATTTCTAGAAGTGTTTTTTCTCTTCTTTCTTTCTCACACACACAAAAAACCCCCCAAAACCAAAAAACATGTATAGGCAGCATTTCCCTGAAGCCACTGCGTCAGAAGAGACGTTTCTCTTATAAAAATGATTACAGGTATCATAACCACGCTGGAGGTTGGGCCGCCAGTTGTGCAAAAACACAATTTATGTCCCATTAAACTGAGGAAAGCTGGGCCCAGTTGCCCCTCCCGAAGCAAGCTCACGTGCGGACTGATCTCTCAGGAGAAGCTCTGATGGACACTGTTTCCTTCCTTCCTTCAGCTCAGCTGCCTTTTGTGCACCCTGCCATGCGCTGGGCACCGTTCTAGGGTCTGGGGCTATGGCCAGAGTGCAGGATGCCCAGAGAACTTTGAGTTTCGGACAGTGAATCATATTTAGTTTAAATAGGTCCCGTGCAGCGGCGCCTGGGTGGCTCAGTCGGTTAAGCTCAGCTTAACTCTTGGTTTCAGCTCAGCTCATGGTCTCATGGTTCATGGGATCGAGCCCCGTGTTGGGCTCTGCCCTGGCAGCACGGAACCTGCTTGGGATTTTCTCTCTCCCCTTCGCTCTCTGCTCCTCCCCCATCCATGCTGTCTCTGTCTCTCTCAAAATAAAGAACGAAACTTAAAATAAATAATTCCCATATAACACACGGAACATACACTAAAAAATGCATTGTTCGTCTAAAATTGAGATTTAACTGCGTGTTCTGTATTTTTAATCTGCTAAACCTGACAACCCTAGGTGTACCCGTGAACAAAGCAGACGCACATCCTTGCCCCGTGGGGCTTACATCCAAGTGAGAAGAACAGGCAATAGACAGATGAAGAAATATACAGATGAGTACAATATGCTATAGAGATGAAGGCTGTGAAAAACCCAAAGCAGGTGCAGGGCCAGAGAACGCCAGGGTGTGCTGCTTTTATTGGGATGGTCATGGAAGGTCTTTCTGGGAAGTGACGTTTGAGCTGAGGAATGAACAAGGTGAGGCAGCGGCCTGACAATTATCGGCAGCTGTAGTTGGTGCAAAGGCCCTGAGGTGAGGCCATGCTTGGCACCGTCAAGGAACAGGTGGACGATCGGGGTGGCAGAAGTGAGAGTAAGAGAAGGGGAAGATGATTTCCAAGGAGAGCTGGGGCTCGGGGCAGCTTGGCCAGGGCCTCGTAGGCCAAGGTCTTTGTACTCAATTCTAGACGCAATGGGAAGCCACAGGAGGATCGATCGGATCTGTACTTTGAAAGGATCACCCTGCCTGCAAAAGCGGAAGTGGCAAGACCAGGGCGGGGGAGGGGAGGGTACTGTAGTTGTCCCAGGACGTGGGTTCTTGGGGAGGGAGGAAGAGGCCATGAGGTGACGAGAAACAGGCGGGGCTAGGTTTCATTTTGAGGATGGAGATGCCTGGATTGGCCATGGGTTTGCACGGGGGTGTGAGAACACGAGAGGGGGCCAGGCTACCCCTTGGATCTGGGTCAGAGACCTGGATGAACGGGGCAGGGGGATCATATGTGAGTTGGGATAGCGGGAGCGGAGAGGTTTCAGAGGGTCACAGGGCTCGGTTTGGACACGTTCAGTTGGAGATGACTGTGGGAAATGCTGGGTTGGCAGCTGGACATGTGGCCCTAGGTCTGGGGGGAGGGGTCCGGGCTGGGGGTAACCAGGAGCGTCAGGCCAGACGGTAGAAAGGAGTGAACAGTGAATGCGTCCCTCCAGGGCCCATCTGAACGGACCCCAGGACTCAGGGCCCAGGGGCCAGGGCTCCTCGGACACTTGTGTTCGTTCAGGTGGGATCGAACTGGGCTGCATTTCCAGAGGAGCCTAGGAGGGGAAAGAATGGACAAAGGACCTGGGTACATACGTTTGTCCCTTGCGTGCTGCCTCCGTTTTCCATCTTGCCTCTAGGGCTGCAGTCCACGCTCCCAGTACCCCTTGCCCGCGCGGTCACGGGCACTTCCTAATAGGTCTTCCCCACCACAGCCCTTTACCCTGCAGTTTCTTCGCCACACAACCCAAGCAATTGTTTAAAACCTTGAATTTGATCTTGTCACACGCTGCCTGATCCTGTTCTACTGTTCCCCATTGCTCCTATGTCCAGAATTCTCCACGTGGTCCCAGGCCCCAGTTACCTCCCAGCCTTACCTCACACCTTCCTTCAGATCCCTGAGCACCTGCCACCCCAGTCTTCCATCAGTTCTGCCAACACTTCATACTTCCTCCTGCCTCAGGGCCTTTGCACACATACTTTGCTAGCTGGCTGTTAGTTCTGCCCCTCACTATTCTGGTCTCTGCTGAAACATCACCTCCTAGGGAAGCCTTCCTTGAATTCCCTATCTACATCAGGTTTCCTTGGTGTACGCCCGTGGCACTGTCTCCTTTGCTTCACGGCACTTACTCCTCAGTGTGCAAGTATACATTGGAGTCAATGCTCGTTGAATTGAGCCGAATTCCTGGACCAGGGTCAGAATGTTACAGTGTGTGATTAGAAGTTTCAAGCTCTCGGGGCTTTGTGTGGGAAAGGCTGGAGAAAACCAGAGAGGCTGCGGGCTTCTGCAAGGAGGTCAGCCGCAGGGCAGAGGGAAGGTTGACAGAGCTGCACTGTCACGGCCTCTGTTCTCTCCCCCGCCCCGGGATGGCCACTAAATGCATAAAGGTCACGCATTCTGCTCCCAGTCCTTGCTCCTCGGAGCACAGATTATTTATTTTGGAATTGGAAATACGTCTGCCCCCTCAACCCACCCCCACGCTTCAAGGTGGCCCTTGAAGAAGAAACGCCTCTCACCTCCCCCTGCTTCCGCAGAGGCTGGGGGCGGGGCCTAGTCTGAGCCTCTTCCCTTGGAAGAGTTCGGATTGTGTGGGCGCAGATTCCATACCTTAGAAGCTTTAAAATACATCTTCTGTTCAAAGCAACAACTGAGGCAGCGAGGGTCTTAGTTAGACCGTCCTGAGCCGCTCTTCCTCAGTCCGAAGTGCTGGCAGCACGGTGTCAGTCATTAGGTGCCCTCCTCTCATTGTCTCATCTGTTTAAAAACATTTTTTTAACATTTATTTATTTTTTTGAGAGACAGAGAGAGATAGAGCACGAGCGGGGGAGGGGCAGAGAGAGAGGGAGACAGAGAATCAGAAGCAGGCTCCAGGCTCTGAGCTGTCAGCACAGAGCCTGGCGTGAGGCTCAAAATCACGGACCTCGAGATCATGATCTGAGCCGAAGTCGGAGGCTTAACCGACTGAGCCCCCCAGGCACCCCATCATTGTCTCATCTTACTGGGTGTCTCAAGAGGATGTTGTTTGGGGAAGCACGGAGGCTCCTGCTCTAACAGCTGGGAGGCCAGAGTAGCCCTCAGTGAGGAGGAGGCTTACAGAGTCTAAGGAACTTATGCACACAGGAAAGTTAAACTCCCTTTTTCCATCCATCCCTCCATCCCTCCACCCAAACATTCACTTTTCTAGTGAGCCATTGATTGATCCATCTACCATCCTCCAAGCATCTCCTCTTCCATCGACTGATCGTTGATCTAGGTACCTATCGATTAATCCATGTAAACATCCACTCGTTCATTCATCCACCCCTCCACCCATCCATCCATCCACCCATCCATCCGGGGATCCATGCATCGATCCAAACACCTACTCTTCCATTCATCCATCCCTCCACCCACACATCCACTCTTCCATCCATCCAAGCGTCCATGCATCCATCCAAACACCCCCTCTTCCATCTGTGCATCCATGCATCCAAGCATCCATCCAAACACTTACTCTTCCATCCATCCATCCATGCATCCTTCCATCCAGGCATCCATGCATCCATCCATTCAAACACCCAGTCTTCCACTCATCCCACTATCCACCCACACATCCACTGGACGGAAAGCCATGTATGAATGGGGCAGTCATGACCCCTGCCTCACTAGGCCTCATAGGCTAGAGGAGACGAAATTCTCTGGTCAAGCCAGAGTCATTCATCCACTTTTTTGCCAGAGGAGGATAGGACAGCTGGGTTGACAGTTGTGCCGAAATCGTGTCAAGAGTAGCTTCCCCAAGGAGCACCCTGGGGTGCTGTTGCCAGAAGCAGGGACTGATTGCAGGTCGGCAGCATCAGCAGATATGCACTTGATGAGAGGCATTGAATCATTATGGGCGGGGGATGAGAACAGACACACCCAGGTGACAGCGGCCCTTCTTTTTTCCTACAGCATCAGGGCAGGCCGGCTCCTTTGTTTGTCCCCGACCACATTTCAGGGTCCTAAGGACCCGAGAGCACCCACCTCTTTCTAGAGACTTGGCTGTAGGCGTCCCAGTCCGCGTCATCACTCTCCCCTCCCCCTTCTACATTTATCAGATGCCCTAAGATGTTTGTTCGATACACTCAGTGTAGCCGTACTTATCACTAGGGATCAGTGAAGAGGGTCGTTTTCTGCTCTGAGAACCAGAAACTCTGGTTTCCGGAAGCCTGGAAGTTGGCGAGTCCCGAGCCAGGCGTGGGTCCCTGAAATGAGTCTAAACCAGTGCTTTTCGCCCCTGGCCACGCACTAGACACATCTAGGGGAGCTCTTGCTCAGCCCGAACGCCCAGGCCCCGCGCTCAAACATTCTGATTATAACTGGTCTCCGGTGGGGCCCAGCCCTCGAATGTGCCAGCCGCTCTCCAGGTGATTCTAATGCACAGCTGGGGTTAAGAACCACGGGTCTCGGCGCAGTTTGGAAACGGCTATTCACTTCTGAGTCTCTTTGCTTCTGGGACGCTCGCATAATGAGCACAGAGACGCTGCCCTGTGGAGGGCTGCAGCCCCAAGATCTGTAGCGGGTCAGGCACCTGGCAGGTGCTCAGGAAATCTTTGTGGAATGAATGGCGGTCCTAGCTTTGCACAAATGCCTTCACGGAGTAGAGCGGTAAGAATGTGAAGGATGCAATTCTCAGTTCCTTCTGGCACACGGGGAAGGATTTGAACCATTCCCCCTGTGAGGTCAAGTCGTGGCTCTCTGGGAATCCTTGAACCTCTCCCATCTAATTTTCTGATCCAGTCTCAACACTGGGTGCCCTTTAAATTCACCTGAGGTCACTGAGAAGAAAAAAATACTGTGCTCTCAGAGGACCCCGGATTCTTTCTCAGGTCCTGGGGAACTGCGTGCAGGGGCATACGGGTGACCGAACTGTAGGTCAGTATCACGCCACAGCTATGGGCACCCGGACGCACCTGCAGACTCAGGCTGCAACGGAAGGGATTGTTTCCCCCTCCCCGCCACTTAGTGAAGACAGCAGGGAGAAGATTGCCACCAGCTGGGCAGCACTACAAGCGGCAGCGGCTTTCCCGGTCGGTCCTGGGTCCCGCAGAGCGCGCCGCCTCGCCGCGGGGAGGGTGGCAGGCGGCGGGGGCCCCTGCGTGGCCCCAGCGGTGGCCGCAGCAGGCGGGCGGTCGCCTTCCTCCCGGGCGCCCGCCTCCCCCGCCCTCGCGCCCTCCCCCGAGGCCCCGGTGGCGGCCCCGCCCCCGCCGGCCCGGCCGCCCTGTCCCCGCCTCCCCCTCTGCGGGGCCGCAACAGGTGCCTCCCGGAGCAGGAAGCTCGCGCCGCCGCCGCCACTCCCGCCGCTCAGCTCCCCGGACGCGTCCAGGAGCCGCTGCGCCAGCGCGCCATCCCCGGGCCCGCGTGCGTCCCCGCGAGGACAGCGACCCCGCCGCTCCCGCCGCCTCTCCGGCCCGCTTCCGGCCCCCGGCCCACCCCCGGCGAGGGGCCCAGGAGGAGGCCGAGGCCGCGCTCGCCCACCCGCTTCCCCGGCCCCGCCACCCTCCCGCCGCTTTGCGCGCCATGGAAGCCCCCCCGGAGCAGCAGCCCGACCCCGACGGCGGGGACGCCCCCGGCCACGAGCCCGGGGGCAGCCCCCAAGACGAATTCGACTTCTCCATCCTCTTCGACTATGACTATTTGAATCCTATCGAAGGTCGGTGGAGGCTCCCCTGGCCTGGCCCCCTGAGCCCGGGCGGGGGCTTGGGCCTGCGGAGTGGACCCAGGACCCCTGTGTGCTCTCGATGTCACACTTCCCGGGGCGGGAGGAGGGAGGGGTGCGTCTCCGCAGGTGAGAGGGAGGGCACGAGGCATCTGGGACCGCTGCCACCCTTAGGGGGCGGTAGGCTCACTCTTGCCAAGTAGGGCGGCAGGCTGCACTTACACGGGACTCCTCCATGGGGGTCGCCACCGGTAGCCAAGCTAAAGGTGGCAGGGGGCTCAGCTGGCCCCCAGCTGCAGGGTCGTCGTAGGAGGGGGGGAGGAAGTGATTTGCCTCTGGACGGAAGCGGGGAGGAAGCCAGAGACTGGAGTTAGCAGGAGGGAACTGGTGCCCAGAGAGGGCTCGCAGGGGATTCTCCTCTTTGAAGAGCCCCTGGGAGTGGAGTTTGTTGGGGACTTTGCGCGGAAAGTGACAAAGGTGTTGTCTGCGTCTGATGGTGGAGGGTGGTGTGCTTTCACTCCCATTTGCTCCCTGGTTTCTGCTGCCAGCCTTTGTGGGTCACCCTCAGTGGATCAGTCTGAGCTTTGTTAAACAGTGATCCCTTGCCCCACAGGCCTAATGGAGGGATGGAGGCTGGCCTGTGGATTCGATTTGGGAAGAAGCCTGCTCTGGCCTAAACTAGCTGTCAGTCTGTGTGTGGAAGTGCCCTGTGTGGCCGGGGACTTCCCCAGGCTGGGCCACGGCTTCACATGGTGAACAAGGGCATTTGTCTGGAGAAGAAGAAGGTCGCATGCTCAACCTCGCTGTATTTTTCTGGTTAGCAGGTTGTCTTGGGAACAAAAAGAAAAAAGCCCTAACCAGGCTTCCTGATTTTGACAGCCCAGCCCACCCCAGCCCAGGACTTGTCGAAGCCTCCGGGGCAGGCCTGTTGGTAACTTCCAGATGCACTCAGGCTTGGCCGCATCCGGAGTGCAGGACGGGGTTGTGTGGGAGGACTTTTCACGAGTATTTGGGGGCTTGGTGTTTCCAGAGGTGCTGTGTTAGCCAGGTGAACCAGAACTGTTCACTTTCCTTCCCTCACTGTCTTCACCGGCCCCTTAGGTCAGGGACTTTTGATGTGACTTGGATCCCGAGCGAAGATGGTAGTTGGTAATCTGTATTTTGGCTGGAGATGGAAATAATTAGCGAGCAAGAGAGACCAGACTCCTCAGAGTTGCAATCTGGAGGCCATCCTTTGCTTTGAAAAGATACAATTACGAATCTGCAAGCTATCCCTTTAAGGTCCCTTTAACATCCGTGGTCTTTGTTTGGTAAGATTAAAGTCATGTTTTGCATGGAACTAACACTCACACCCCTCCCAGATTCACAATCAGCTAACCTTTTTTTTTTTTTTTGCACGGGGGAGATTTCCGGGGAAATAGTTTCCAAGCCAAATCTGATGGGAGGTGCTTTTTATAGTTTTTCTTGGCAAGTAGTGCTTGGTGGCCGCCAGATGGGTGTCTAAATGGCCACAGTGAAAGCCCTGGAATCATTTAAAAAAAAAAGCCAACAAACTTTATTTTTTTGGTAACAGTTTTAGATTCACAGAAAAGTTACAAAGACAGTACGGGGAGTTTGCATATACTGGGCACCAGGGTCCCCGTTTTATTAACATCTTACATTAGCGTGGGCATATTTGTTATCCGTGATCCGATATTGATGCACTATGATGAACTAAAGACTGTACTTTATTCAGATTCAGATGTTCCTTGTTTTGTTTTTTTTTTCCTTTAATGAGCTTGATAGTTTTGAGGAGCACCTGTTTGTTAGGAACACCGTAGGAGGAATTTCCTGTGTGCACCCCTCCCCTCCCCCCTTATGGAGTCGGGAGTTTGCTCTGGAATCTGTAAGTAATGAGTCCTTGCTGGGAAGTAGGCAGCATGGAAGCATCGAGGGTGAGGAAGAGACGGGCGGGTGTGAGCCTTGAAAGGCTAAGCGAGCTCTTCCAGTTGTGGGTCTGGCTCTGCCCCCGGATGTTCATGGGGTCCCCTCTCTGCTTCTGAATGATGGGACTCTCCAAGGGCTGACACTAGCCTTTAGCCTGCTATTGGGCTTTGTCCCAGGTGACAGTACTTTGGCGATGCATGCCAGGGCTACCTGAACTCTGTGCGTGAGCTTGGCAAGAGTCCGGGAAGGAACGGGGCCGCTAATGGGACAGGCATTGTCAGACCTTGAGGACCGTACTTAGAAATCTTGGGAGAGTTGGATGCTCGTTTTCTGGAGCTGTAACATTGTAGCAGATGCCTTTTAGCTCCTGTGATAGCCTGCCAACCCTAGTAGGTGGGCGCTGTGGTCACCCTCATTATACAGGGGAGCCACTGAGGCACAGAAAGGTGGAGGTAATGGCAGAGCTGAATCTGACCCTCGCTGTCTTGCTCCAGCCTTCTTAACTACTGTGTGAGGGTCCGCTCTTCCCTTGTCCGACGAGAGCCATGTAGAGCCATTTGTGAGGGACCTGGCACTGGGGCAAGACTGGAGTGTAAAACATTTGCCACCAGAGTGGTCCTGGATGAGTCATTGAACCTCGCTGGACCTTGGTTTGCTTATCTGTCAAATGGCTGAAATAATACTCCTCTCACAGGATTATTTGCCCGGTATGTCTTGACCTACTTAAATCCAAACGAGTAGGATTCTTCACGAGCTTTTTAGTAAACCTGCGGCCTTGTTAAAGGAGGTGCTAGTTAATAGGCGCCATTATTCATGGGCTCATCCAGCTAACTATCGAGCACCTGTTGTGTTAGATCCTGGGGAGGTAGAAGAGGGAATAAGACCCAGCCCTTCCCCTCATTGAGCTAATTGTGCTTCTCTGGGTTTCTTCTGCCCGATTGCATTGACATACCCCCAGCAGCCTACTGCACAGCAGTAGAAATGGTAGGCACCCTTGGCTTACTTCTGACCTATCGGGAGTACCTCAAGTGTCATCTTCAGGGTCAAAGTGTATGTGTTTTAATATGTTAAGGAAGTATCCACCCATTATGATTTTCTTGACAGTTTTGATGAGGAATGAGGGTTGAATTATGTCCTAGACTTCTTAGGCTCTGTGGAAGAATATGGTTTTATTCTTCTTAGATCTCTTATGCAGACTTACATTAGATTTCCTACTATTGAAAAATTACTGGCTTACACCCCACTTGGTCACTGTGTATTATTTTCTTACAGTGGTGGGGCTGGTGTGGGATGAAACCTAAGATTCCTGTCAGCAGTATTCACGAGTGGTACTTGTCTGTAATGTTTCTTTTGGTGTGCCGTTTGGTTTGGATTTCTTTACTTTTCTATGCCCAGGAACACTGTAGGTACTGTTGGGACTGTTGTGTGTCTAAAGTTGTGATCGAATTCCCCCGTGAAGCCATCCGGGCCTGGTGCCTTTTTATGCGGTTGTCCTAGGATTGCTTTCTCTGTGGTGTGTATGTGTATGCACTTTCTGCGTCTACTGCAGTCCCTTTTGGTACATTGTATCTTCCTAAGAAATCATCCACTTCATTTATCTTGGTTTTCAAATTTGCTTTAGAGACCTGCAAAATAGACTTTTCCTAGATTTCGCTGTCTCCCTCAGTTGAAAAAAGTGATGGAGAGAATGGGGACCAAGCTGTGGGAGCCGTGGCCACTGCTCCGTACCTCATCATGGAGGGGAGAGAGCTGTACGCATCGCCAGTGGACAGATTAGAAGCGGAGTTCCTTTGTGTGTGCTTGTGGATTCAATGAAATGAATGCTTCTCCCAATGTGTAAAACAATGGGAGAGCTGGACAGGTACTGGGAGTCCCCGTCACTCCAGAGGTGCCACATCTCCTCTGGGGACCATCAGGGACCGACCTCTTGGGAATGATCACTTCTGGGAGGCCTCAGTGGGTCTGGTGTGTCCCTCCTTCACTTCCTGGGAAGCTAATGCAAATGGTGCCAATCTTGACCTTTCAGAAAGGCCAATAGACTCCTGGCCGTTGCTTGTAGAGTCTGTCCTGGTGATCCCTAAACTTGTTAGTTCACAGCCCTTGGAAGAGCTGACGAAAGCCACCGACCCTATACGCACCCGCTGTAGGAGCGTGCGCGCACACACCGCACATGGGCACAACCCCAGCACGCCCCTCCTGCCTTCCACGTGCCTTTTAGACCGTCTTCAGATAGCTCCAGACCCCGCCGGAGCCCCTTGCCTCACGTCCCCTGCACTTCCGCTCAGGAACACCTGCTCTCAACCCATTCACAGGGGACAATGAAAACCTGATTCTTTCAGCAAACACTCACTGAATGCTGGTCGTGTGCCAGGCCCTGTGGGGGTGTAGAGACAATCAGATGTGGTCCTGCCCTTGCCTGGCCCCCGGGGCCGATGTGGGACCCGGCCTGGTAAACAAATAGGGACAAACGAGGTGCTGGGATATGGGATCATGGGGTGTTTTTGGTGCTTACTAAAAATAGAGCTCTACCCTAAGCAAGCAGGTTCGCTAAACACATGTGACATTCAGAGACGTTGCCGTCTGCATCCAGTTAAGGACGGGCCTTATTAAGCCGGCTTTGTACAAATAGTGTCTCCAGGTGCAGCTGGAAAGGCGAAGCGAAGGCGAGGATTGAGCGGCCCCCTTGTCGGGGAGGCAAAGGAAGGGGGGAGAAAGTAGCCCTAATCATGCTTCACTATTGAACTTGCATCATCCACGCTTCCAAATTAAAGGCCCCCTGTTCTTGAGGTGATTGGCAGGGAGGCTCTTTGAACCTCAGAGCCGTGTTGTTTGGGTTGGTTCCTGAGGCTTCGGATCCTGTAAGGTGATGAGGTTGAATATATTTGAAAAAGGCAGCACTGTGGCCCGTGGTTCTCAGTCCTGGCGGCCCTTGGGACCAATGAAGTCAGACTCTTTGAGGGAGGGGGGGTCCATTGCCTTTGCTGAGCCATGCGGAGGTAAATGGCAGGGCAGGCCTTGAACCCAGGCCATTGGGGTCCTGAGTCTCTGCTGTCAGCACTCCAACTCAGCCGGAATGTCATGGACTCGGGCTCTGAGGGGTCCTGTGTATGGTAGGTAGTCCAGGGTGCGTTCACTCCTTCTATTTGATATTTATAGAATTATCAGCTTTATGTCTGCTGCTGTCCTAAGGGGTTATACTCATGCAGAAAAATAAAAATGGTAAAGGACAGGAAATGAATAGGAGTTGTGTTTTTCTATTGCTTTCTGCATCCCGGTGGGTTATCATGCCTCCTGGGGTTCCTGCTCCCCCAACTCCAAAGGCCATTGGCGCGGCGAGTCAGACCACCAGATCTGAAACCAGAAAACCGTGACCTTGGCCGTAGGAGTACCTGGCCTCATTACTGAGTGCACAATAAGTAATTGCCAGATGAATGGATGAGAAGTTGCATAATAATGCCTTATTAATGGTCCGCCTCTGGGCATGTGATTTTGCTTCTCTGGGTTTGTGTTTTCTCACCTGTGCGGTGGGGATGGTGATGGCAGTGCCCACCTGCTAGGCCGGAAGTGAGGTCACCAGGAGGCGGGGCTGTGCAGAGATTGGGTGGCCATTGACAGTGGTGATGGGCTCTGAGCTAGCTTTCATCTCCTGACTTTCTGAGGGCTTTGGCTCCTTGGAGAGAAAACCTTGACCTTGGGTGAGTTCTGAGCCTTAAGAGAAGGAATAAAGTAGAGTCTGGTCCTTGGAGTCGAGCGCCTGGCTGCCAGGCTTGAGTGGGTGTTCTAACAAGTTGTCTAACTTAACGCACCTTCCACTCTGTCTCGAGAAACTCTTCTCTGGCTCCTGCCTCAGCTCTAGAAGTTGGCCGTCTGCAACAGCTTTCTCAAATGTCCAGACTCCAGGGCTTGGAGTTTGTCCTGTGCCTTCTTCTCTTGGGGGGAGGCAGGGTTTCCCCGGGTGTCCCTGCCCTGGCCCCCTGGGACCCTTGAGCCGGGGCCAGGAAGGAGCAGCCCTGGGGAGTGCAGTGGGATGGATGCTTGTGGCTTCCCCCTCCCCCCTCGAGAAGGGACTTCCTCCTGCTCTCCTCCGCAGCACAGGAAATAGCGGCAGCTTCGCAGAGCTCCGGCCAAACTCAGCTTCCCCAGGCTGGTGTGAGGTTTGTGTTTTTGCTGATTGTTCAAACTGCGCTCAGGGAAGACGGCAAGACTTGACCCCAGGGCTCTTCCTGGGAAGGGCCTGGGGCTGTCTGCTTCTCTCCCTGGAGCAGAGGCCACCAAGGGTTACCCCGAAACAAGAAGAATGGCCTTTGACTTTTTCCTGAACTTGTATGATGAACTTTTCCCACAATAGGAAAGCAGAGAGATAATGATATGAATAACTCCCACGGTCCCAGCGCCCAGCTTCAGTCATTCCCAGCATCAGGGGCGCCTGGGGCCTCGGTCGGTGAAGCATCCGACTTCGGCTCAGGTCACGATCTTCCAGCTCGTGAGTTCAAGCCCCACATTGGGCTCTGTGCTGACAGCTCAGAGCCTGGAGCTAGCTTCAGATTCTGTGTCTCCCTCCCTCACTGCCCCTCCCCTATGCTCTCACATGCACTCTCTCTGAAAAATAAATAAACATTTAAAAAAATTAAAAAAAATAATTCCCAGCATCAGGCCACTCGCCCCTCCCCCTGGACCTCTTCTCTGCACCCCCCTACTCCCAGTTCCTTTCAATCAAATTCCAGATGGTATATTATTTGGTCAATCACTAGAGTCGTCTGTAGCTCTCGAAGATAAGGACCCAGGAAGAGTCCAAAGCTACCATCAACCCTAAAACAGCACAATAACTACTTAATTTCAAATGTCTGTTTGCAGATTTCCTGCCCGTGTCACAAGTGTTTTGCCGTGAACTTGTTTTGAACCAAGATCCAAACACGATCTTTACATTGTATCTGCTTGCGGGGACCACTGCGTCTTATTCTAGGAACTTCCCCATCAGTCTGCTTTTCTGCTAATGGTGGAAGAAACCAGGCCAGTGTTCTGTGCCATTCTCCACCTGCCGGCCCTCCTGGTGGCCTTCCTGGGGTGTCTTTTAACAGGTTCCTCTCTCCTTTGCGTTTCTTTTTCTTTTTTTTAATGTTTTATTTATTTTTGAGAGACAGAGAGAGACAGTGCGAGCAGGGGAGGGTCAGAGAGAGAGGGAGACACAGTATCTGAAGACAGGCTCCAGGCTCTGAGCTGTCAGCACAGAGCCTGATGCGGGGCTCAAACCCACATCTGTGAGATCATGACCTGAGCTGAAGCCGGACGCTCAACCAACTGAGCCACCCAGGCGCCCCTGTCCTTTGCATTTCTTGTAAACTGGCATTTTGATAGAAAGCCCCCTGCCTTGGATTTTTAATGCTTTTTTTCTCGTGCCCCTCGATGTGGGGGAGGGGACCTAGATGTCCCAGGCAGAGACCAAGCTATGAACAGAACCAAGAGACTGCTTTGCCTCTCATTGGCATTTGGGACTCTCCCTGCCTCCTCCTCTGAGGTTTGAGGAAAGAACCATTTTCTCCACTGGGCCTGGTTTAGTTAAGATGCATTTCTAAAAGCCAGCCCTTCCCGTGTGAATTTTAACTGAGCCGTGCCTGGGGGGCTTTCGGAAGGGAGGAAAGTCGCCTGCAAAACCCAGGATTTATAAAGGTCTTTATCAAAACAAACCTGCTTGGGCATGCCTGCCAAAGGGGGAATGTTACTTACTTATTTATTTATTTTAGTGTTTATTCATTTTTTTTTGAGAGAGAGAGAGACAGACAGAGCACAAGTTGGGGGGCGGGGAGAGTGAGAGAGACAGAGTCTGAAGCAGCTTCCAGGCTCTGAGCTGTCAGCACAGAGGCCGACGTGGGGCTCGAACTCACAAACCTCAAGATCATGACCTGAGCTAAAGTCAGACACTTGACCGACTGAGCGAGCCACCCGGGCGCCCCTAAAGGGGGGAATGTTAAACAAGGAGGGGAAGAACTTTGTCCGCAGCGCCCATAATAGTTACTGGAAAGACTACAGACCAGGCTGTTCACCTGTGTGATCAGAGGAAGGTGGGCCGCAGGTCTGAAACCCGCAGTGGGGGACCAACCTCCCCTCCGTTGGCCTGGAGAAAGGCGGAATGTCACGAATGGCTGGGGTTGGCAGGGCCACTGATCCAGGGTGCCTGCCCCTGGGAGCGTGGCACCAAAATGAAACCTGGGGGAAAGTGTAAATAAGGAACGTGTCAGTCCATCAGGTATTAATTTTAAATCTCTGCCCCTGGCCAAGTTCAGGGGCCCCCTCGCGGTTCTCGGGGAAGTTTCCACTTGGGTTTCAAATTGGCCTGAGGAAAGGTGGCAGTCAGCCTTTCAGGCAGCGCCAGGGGCTTGGGAATCAACTAGAGGTGCAGCTTTGAGGGGTCAGCACGAGTGAGGGGCCTCTGCTGCGTTGATTAGAACATGTGACCCAGCCTGCGTCCCCTTGTGCGGGCCTTTGGCGGAGGGGTGGCTTAGCCATGGTGAGCCCAGTTTCTGAGGCAGGATTATCTGGGGTCTATTTCTGGTTCTGACCAGATCTCTCCTTCTCGTTTTGTTGAGGAAGCTGTCTGAGCCTTGTCTGTTGGGCACCATGTGACTCGTGTGGAAGGCGGGCTCTCCTGGTAGAAATGGACCTCACTGAGTCAAGTTCGAGGTCAAATGGCCTTTCACCCTAAACTGTGTGTCGTCCTATGGGGGAATGCTGCAAGGGGTTGAAAAAGAAACCGTGGCTGCATCTTACACGGGTGAATTTCGGAATGTGGGGCGAGAGATGTAACCTGGGCACCCTGTGAGGTTTTATTTGCGTGAAGTTCAAGAACAGGCCTGGTCTCTGGTGAGAGAAGCCAGGCCGGGTAGGGTGACCAGCTGGGGAGGGCCGCAAGGGAACCCTTGGGCAGAATGGGAATGTTCTGTCTCTTGAGTGGTGGATGATACCAGGTCCACGGCTCTGTCCAGAGGCATGAGGTGTCCATGTCATGTCCGTGCGTTTTTGCTGCACCTAAACGAGGTCTCAGTTTGAACCCCGGCTCTCCCCCTGATGATTTTGTGGCCTGGGGTGAATCTCTGCACCCTTAAGCCTCAGTTTCTTCATCTGTAACACAGAGGACCCGACAACACCTGCCTCCCAGGGAGGGGTGTAGGCTGCAGAGGAGGAGATGGTACTCGTGAAAGCCGGAGGCCCAGTGACTGTCCGCTCTTCCAGTGAATAAAAATAGGAAGGTCTCTGAGCTTCTTGAAAACAGGAGGGGCCCATGGAATGACTAAAGTAGCAGGAGTGGTCTCTGCACCCCCAAGTTGAGGACGGAGGTGAGGACGTGTGTCCACACGAAGTCCAGGCTCCGCTGCCTCCATCCTACAGCTGACCTCCATGCATGTGAGTTGCAGACTCCATACACTTCCCTACTTCTCTCCGGAAGGGCTGTGTGTCCGCCCGTGGGCGCGTGTGGGTTTGCAAATGGACATGCCAGCAGCCGGCCGGTCACTTGCAAATCGTCCCGGGTCTTGTGTCCTGGGCGCCTGCCTCCTGGCAGCCTGCGAAGCAGGACCGAGCCTTCTTCTCTGTCCCGTCTGCCGCAGGCGGACGGCTGTCTCAGCCGGGACAAGGACAGCAAAGAGCGTAGCGCTCAAGGTGGCTTTTTCCAGCAGTTTCACGCTGACGAGATGGGTTGGGAAACTGCCCGCCTTCGCTCGCTGGCATTTCTGGACTTGACTTATCTGGATGGAATTTCTCGCCTTTCGTGCCCTGCGCCTGTACGTGTCATCTCTTGAGTGACGAATGCGACCACCTGATTCTCTGGGGTTATAATACACACGATTCACAACTCCTGTCCTGTGCGCGGGGTGGGGCCAGGGGGGCTTTGGGGAAAGCTGGCTGAGTCCCGAATCTGTTACTTGAAGGCGGCCTTCACTGTAGGCGGTGCAGGCCACCAGACAGAACAGCTTCCCCTTCCTGCCCCTTTTTGGTGATTGCTCACAGCCCCCCCCCCAGGGGGTTCTGAGAGTCGTGGGGTGGCGGGAGGCAGGGCTCGTTCCTTCCACCTTCTCCCCCTTCCCGCCGGTACTCTGTGGTGCCAGGTTGTGGCATCCTGAGCGTTGCCACGGCAACAGACTGGGTGACTCAAACCCAGGGCCTGCGACTCGCACCACCTTGGGGTGTGAGCTCATCCGGCGGTGGGTCTGCCGCCTCAGACGGGGCCGGCCCACAGCCCCGGGGCCCTGTGCCAGCCCGAGGGGCATCTGGCTTCTGGGCCTCACCCTGGCTGCTTGCCTCCAAGTCCCTCAGGCCTGAAGGCCCTGGTTCTCCTTGTCCCCCAGCCCCCTCCCCTCCCCTCCCCCAAAGGACAGACCCTAGTAGGTTCCCTAGCTGGGTTTCTATTTTGGTCATTCTATTCTGCTTCCTGAAAATTCCACCCGCCTGTACTTCTAGGCGGAGAAGATGTTCTCTTGCTGTTCCTTTTTTTTTTTTTTTTTTTTCAAAAGTGATCTGTTGGCTGGTGGGCTGGCACCGACCTCAGACTTGGCCAAGCGTCCCCTGAGGGTGAGCAACGCGCCTGAAGAGGCTCCAGGAGGGGAGGCCCTGGCAGAGACCACCGTGTGGCCCGACTGTGATTTTAAAATAAATCGTTGACTCAATCCTGGGGCAAACAGAGGGACTGTGAACGTTTCAGAGGAAAGGAATTCATGTCCTTAGTGGTCAGTTGTCTCCTGATGGGATCCCTCAGCGCAGCTCTGATTCTTAAAAAAAAAAAAAAAAAAAAAAAAGGTTTTTTTATTTA
>PJEM01006777.1:34818-105881 GCA_004023845.1 Helogale parvula | reverse complement strand
GGTATTCAACCAGAGTCAGACTGAGGTAAGCCTTTCTTCTGTAAGGTTGGAGAAGGCATATGGCGGAAATGAAAGTAGACTGACCTTGCCTGTCGGTTCTTTCTCAGGTATGTATCAGTTTTAGATTTTTTTTTGTCTTTTATTTATTTTTGAGAGACAGAGAGAGACAGTGCGAGCAGGGGAGGGTCAAAGAGAGAGGGAGACACAGAATCTGAAGCAGGCTCGAGGCTCTGAGCTAGCTGTCAGCACAGAGCCCGACATGGGGCCCAAACCCATGAAACGTGAGATCATGACCTGAGCCGAAGCTGGACGTTTAACCGACTGAGCCACCCAGGCACCCCGTATGTATCAGTTTTAGGAAGTAGTACCCAGGGGAGATGAGGATTTGGAAGCCAATTCTGTAGGAGTTTACTGTATTCTCAACAATATACTTGTCCCCTCTAAAGACACATTCTGTAGGAAGGTAACTGCCGATGTCTGCTGGGACTATGCAATGTCTGCGTGCTGATGTTTCTCTTTTATGATGCGTGTGAATCACCATTCCTAAGGCAGTTAGCCGTGCATACGTGTGGCTCACTCACAGTTCTGGAAAGTGGTTTCATTAGGCTATCACATAGTTTCAGTATATTTTTTGTATAAATATACCTGATACGAAAAAAAAAACCACATTGTTTCATCTAGGTGGTTTCTTTACAAGCCAAAACCTTGTCAATTAGCTGAATGTATGTTTCCCATTTACAATGTTTATTTTCTAAAATATAGTTGTTTCATTCACTGTAACACATATATTTTCATGATAAAATTAATTTTAGAAATATTTCAGTTGACTCTTTCTAATTTGTAATACTTCATACCATGCCACTGTAATTTCTCATGTCATTTTAAAACTTTTAAAATTATTTAATTATTAATTTATTTTAATTTTATTTTATTTTTTAAATTTATAGTTTATTGACAAGTTGGGTTCCATATCACGCACAGTGCTCTTCCCCACAAGTGCCCTCCTTCATGACAATCACACCCCTTTCCCTTTCCCTGGTCCCTTTCAGCCCTCAGTTTGTTTTCAGTATTCAAGAGTCTTTCATGATTTGCCTCCCTCCCTTTCCCTAACCCCTTTTCCCCCTTCCCCTCACCATGGTCCTCTGTTAGGTTTCTTCTGTTAGACCTATGATTGAAAACATATGGTATCTGTCCTTCTATGCCTGACTTATTTCTCTTTGCATGACACCCTCCAGTTCTATCCACTTTGCTATCAATGGCCATATTTCATTCTTCTCATTGCCATGTAGTATTCCATTGTATATATAAACCACATCTTCTTGATCCATTCATCTGTTAATAGACATTTAGGCTCTTTCTATGATTTGGCTATTGTCGAAAGTGCCGCTATGAACATTGGGGTGTAAGTGCCCCAATGCATCAGCACTTCTGTATCCCTTGGGTAGATCCCCAGCAGTGCTATTGCTGAGTCATAGGGGAGTTCTAGTGATAATTTTTTGAGGAACCTCCATGCTATTTTCCAGAGCGGCTGCACCAGTTTACATTCCCACTAACAGTGTAGGAGGGTGCCCGTTTCTCATCCATGCCAGCATCTATAGTCTCTTGATTTTTTTATTTTAGCCACTCTGATTGGCGTGAGGTGGTATCTCAGTGTGGTTTTGATTTGTATTTCCTTGATGATGAGTGACGCTAAGCATTGTTTCATGTGCCTGTTGGCCATCTGGATGTCCTCTTTGGAGAAGTGTCTCTTCATGTCTTCTGCCCATTTCTTCACTGGATTATTCATTTTTCAGGTGCGGAGGTGGTGAGTTCCTTGTATATTTTCGATATTAGCCCTTTATCTGATATGTCATTTGCAACTATCTTTTCCCATTCCGCCTGTTGCCTATTAGTTTCTTGATTGTTTCCTTTGCAGTGCAGAAGCTTTGTATCTTGATGAGGTCCCAGTAGTTCATTTTTGCTCTTGATCCCCTTGCCTTTGGTGATGTTTGGAGTAGGAAATTGCTGCATTTGAGGTCAAGGAGGCTGTTTCCTGCTTTCTCCTGAAGGGTTTTGATGGTTTCCTGTGTCACATTTAGGTCCTTCATCCATTTTGAGTTTATTTTTGTGTATGGTGTAAGAGAGTGGTCTAGTTTTATTCTTCTGCATGTTGCTGTTTAGTTATCCCAGCACCACCTGTTAAAGAAGCTGTCTTTTTTCCATTAGATACTCTTTCCTGCTTTCTCAAAATTAACTGACCATCCATTTGTGGGTCCAGTTCTGGGTTCTCTATTCTATTCCCTTGAGAATAGAATAGAATAGAATAGAATAGAATAGAATAGAATAGAAGTGGACACCCCTGTCGTGTTCCTGGTCTCAGGGGGAAAGCTCTGTTTTTCTCCATGGAGGATGATATTAGTTGTGGCCTTTTCATAAATGACTCTTATGATGTTTAAGTAAGTTCCTTCTATCCCTACTTTCTTGAGGGTTTTTATGAAGAAAGGATGCTGTATTTTCTCAAATGCTTTTTCTGCATCTATTGACAGGATCATATGGTTTTTATCTTTTCTTTTGTTAAAATGATGTATCACATTGATGGATTTGTGAATATTGAACCAGCCCTGTAACCCAGGAATGAATTCCACTTCATCATGGTTGATAATTCTTTTCATATGCTGTTAAATTCGATTTGCTACTATCTTGTTGAGTGTTTTTGCATCTGTATTCATTAAGGATATTGGCCTGTTGTTCTCTTTTTTTTGTTGGGTCTTTCTCTGGTTTGGGAATCAAAGGGATGCTGGCTTCACAGAATGAGTTTGGAAGTTTTCCTTCTATTTCTATTTTTTGGAATACCTTGAGAAGAATGGGTATTAACTCTGCTTTACATGTCTGGTAGAATTTTCCTGGGATCCATCTGGCCCTGGGCTCTTATTCCTTGGGAGATTTTTTGATAACTGATTCGATTTCTTCACTGGTTATGGGTCTGTTCATATTTTCTATCTCTTCCCGTTTGAATTTTGGTAGTGCATGTGTGTTGAGGAACCTGTCCATTTCTTCAAGGTTGTCCAGTTTGCTGGCTTATAAATTTTTAGAGTATTCCCTGATGATTGCTTGTATTTTTGAGGGATTGGTTGTAGTAGATCCATTTTAATTTGTGATTTTGTCAATTTGGGTGTTCTCTTTTTTCTTTGTAAGAAGCCTGGCTAGAGGTATATCAATTTTTGTCGGAATCCATCTCCTGCAGGTCCAGGGTTCCCCCGAAGGATGACGGTGTAGGCCAAAGAGAAAGTGAGAGAGACTTGTGTTTCGTTCTGATCCCCAGACAAGCACCCCTGCCCATCTGGCAGGCATCTCCATTTTGTCTGGCTCTCAAGGTTTATTTATGGCAAAAGGTACAAGGACAAGAAAGGGCAGTAAATGATTTCCCATAGATAAGTTTTACAATTTTAGCCACAGGCACTCATGGTGTCATAGGTATTTTTACAAAACCTCAGGTCTAGCCTCAAGGAAGCGACCTTTAACCAAGAGGCAAACAGCATTCTTTAGTAAAGGTCAGTTTTTTATGAGTAAGGGTCATTAGGTTATTATCACTCTAAGAGAAAGTTCCCAGAAAAACAGGTTCTCACGAGATATGCTTGCTCTCATAGTCCCAAAGATGATCGATACATTTTGTCGCAGTAGTGACTATCACAAAGGCATTCAGGCCCAGAAGGTATTCAGTTATCAGTATTGCTTAGGGGAAAATTATGTGTTGCCTTAGGGTGTATCTAGTTTACTTACCTTTTCCCTGACCAGGTGCAGTCACGTCTCAGAGACAGGGCACAGGGACAGGCAGCTCCTGACACTCAAGCAGAAATGAAAGTTTCAAGAAGGTAGATTTTGGGAGCTATCTGGGGGCAAGAGACCGTACAAACTTGCCATACCCTCACCAAGAATTTTCACTCTACCGGTGAGTTCAAATAGCTCCCAACAAATTTTGTTTATTTTTTCCAAAAACCAACTCTTGGTCTCATTGATCTGTTTAACTGGCTTTCTTTTTTTAATTCTATATTGTTTATTTCTACCTTGGTCCTTATTATTTCTCTTCTTCTGCTGGTTTTGGGGTGCTCTTGCTGCTCCCCTTCTTGTTCTTTTAGATGCTCTGTTAGATTTTTAATTTGTGCTTTTTCTAGATTGTGAAATAGACCTGGATTGCAGTGTATTTTCCTTTTAGGACTGCCTTTCCTGCATCCCAGAGTTTGGAATGTTGTATTTTCATTTTCATTTGTTTCCATATATTTTAAAAATTTCTTCTCTAATTGCCTGATTGGCCCAATCATTCTTTAGTAGGGTATTTTTCAACCTCCACATTTTTGGAGGTTTTCCAGAGGTTTTCCTGTGATTGATTTCAAGTTTCATAGCATTGTGATCTGAAAGTGTGTATGATATGATCTTGAATTCTCCTTTCGTGCTCCTGGATCAATTTCTCTCTTTTTCTCGGCTTCCTCTTTTTCTATAACTGTGTCTTCTAATTCACCTACTCTCTTCTCTGCCTCTTCAATCTGTGCAGTGGCACCCTCCATTTTATTATGCATCTCATTTATAGGCTTTTTTAAGTTGTCGCAGGTATTTTGAAGGCCCCTAGTCTTTGTAACAATAGCTTCTCTGATGTTTATTTCAAGTCCAGAGGTTAATTTCATGAGAATTGTTCTAAATTCTTGTTCAGTTATGTTGCTTATATCAGTTTTGAGAAATTCTATGGCTGTGACTTCTTCCTGGAATTTCTTTAGAGCAGAGTTCTTTCATTCTGTCATTTCGGCTAGCTTTCTGTCTCTTGTCAGTTTTAAAAGCTTGTTATGCACTGTGCATCTGTTAGTATTGCTCTATTAAAGAAGGCTCATTGACTGTCCAGGGACTGTCATTTCAGGAAGTGTTCTTTTAATGGTGTCTCTCAGTTTCTCTTGTCATGCCTTTGATTATTTTATTTCCCTATTCAGTGATATTTGAGACTCTCCACCATGTGTACTTTAGCTTGTTTTTTGAGGTAGCCCTGAAAAGGAAAACAGACAAACAAACACAGGGAACAAAAGCACCCAAACGCACCGATAAATCAAACAAACAAGCAAATTAAAAGGGGAAAGAAAAAAAGAAAAGAAAAGAACAAAAGGAGGGGGGACAGAGACAACAAAATTCAATGGACAGTCTAAAAGCTTATAACCAGCGGAGGGGAGAGATAAGAGTGAGATAAAGGAAAATATATCTGGAAGGCAAGAAAAGAAAAAGGCAGGTCTCCCATGCAAATGGGGTGGTTTGGTGTAGATCCGTCTCAGAGCTGCTCTCCCAGGTCAGCCTTGGTGATTACTGGGAGAAGAATGGCGGGGCCCCAAGCCCTTCTGGAACCAAGAGTTGCAAGCCACTCTTTTGAGTCTGATCTCCCTGTGCCTTGGGGCGGGGGGGCAGGGAGTGGTGTTGGGGGGGAGCAAGTTGTATTTTCCAAACCCCTCCTTATTTCCAAATCCTAGTCCCTGCACTTTAATGCCACTGCCCAAGATGAGATATACTCAGGCAGGCAGCTGGCTTCCTAGCTGGGATGGAGTAGGGAGAGTCAGGGAGCAATTTCTTCTGGTGCCACCTGGAATCACTGCCAGTGTGCGGAGCCCAAGGGAGAATGCACCAGCTACACGGGACAGATTTCTCTCCCCGCACCCAGCGGTTATATATGGGATAATAATATTCCTCTCCATCCCAGGTGAAGTTTTTTTTTTTTTTCCGCTTCTCTAGAGACAGTTCTATGAGCATTTTCAGTCTCTCTTTCTCTTCCCCTTGTCTCTCTGGGGTTCTGCACGCTCTCCTCTGCTCTCCATGGCTCTGCTTTGGGCTGGGGCTCCCTCCCTTCTGCACCTTCGGGGCCCAGCCCATTTTTATTTCCCCAGTTCATACTCACTCAGGCACCTTTGAGTTCGTCTTCTCTTGGACTCTGTGTGATTTCCTCCCACTCTTGCAGATCAGAGTATTGTGGCTTCAGTCCTTCTCACTTTGATAGATGTGGGCGGGGGAAAATTACAGAGCTCCCTACCCCTCCACCATCTTGCCCCTCCTCCTCTCATGTAATTTTTAAGATGGAAATTTATCCATTCCCCTCCAACTTATTGGCCTCATTAAATTGTAGGAATATCTTGAAAATATCATACTAATCTTTCTCAATAAATCCTGAAATTTAAGAAGAAGCAAGAAAGTATGCTGTATTGGGGTAAGAGCAGGTACTTTGAGAGACAGATAGATATTTAAATATCACTTCTACCACTAAATATCTCTCTGAACGCAGGTACATGATATAAGCTTTTTGAATATTAGTTTCATCATCCATTGTGTGTAGTTAATCACACATATATCACTTCTTTGTTTTGAGGGTTAAATGAGTACTTAGAATGTAAAGTGCCTAGCACAGTACCTGATGAATACTAAGCACTAATTAGATGGTAGATAATAACATTGCAGATTCTTGCTCTACTCTACTTTACCTCACTAATAAAATGATTAAGAACAGATCATTTCATAATATTCTTGGATCTCTCTTTACTCTTTGATTCCAGTAATAGGAACTTCCTGTTGAATGAAGTTGTACAACACAAGTAAAATTAAATCTGTTAATATCTGAATACTTTTGCCAAAATAAAAATGTGTTTCTAAGAGGTTTTCACTAGACATTTACATTCTTAGTTGTGGAAACGGGATTGTGTTCTATCCATCATGATAGTAGAGCCAGTTCTAGAACTCAATTCTCTTCATTTCTGTTTCTATTCTCATTCTGCTATACTTCAATGTCTTTCAGAATGGGACAACAAGATGAAATACTTATCATAAAGGCAATGCATTAAAAAATAAAGTTGCAAAGACCCAAGGAAGAAAATAGGGTAAATTCCTCCTCCCATGGTTACTATTTCATCTTCAGCTCTGTTTCCAAAGATGTTTTTCTAAAATACCAATTTGACCTGTTTAAAAGCCTTTGATGACCCTTCTGTGCTTGCAGGAGAAAGTCAACTTCCCAGGAAGACTCCAGTGCCTTTCACATGCCAGGCTTCTTTTTCAGATTCTACCCAAAATCTGAAGCACTGCTTCTGAGAATTCTGGACCTCATGAAAAAGTACATATCCAAAATTTGGGGAATGGCACCAGATATACTTAATATGGCCAAACCTCCTGCTTTTCAGGCATCAGAATCCCTTTCTGTCTATCTCGAGATTCTCTCCGCCTTTACATCATTTGGTACATGACTGTATAAGATGTGAAGGTGACAAACTTATTTCAGAATCTGACCCTAGCATGAAAACTTTCTCCCGAAGTTCAGAGCTGTCATTGCCTCTCTTACTAATTACTAAATCTGAAGATGCTTACATAGTTTTCTTGCAATTAATCTTTTATTATCCCTATATGCAATAAAAGGGAAATATGAAAGTGAATAGGACAGATATGTGCATTTTGCTGGTTTGGTAAATAAAAATTTGAATCTTATGGATTTAGGAAACATGTCCTCAAATGTCTTTGCCCTCTCATGGAGCCGGTGCATTTGCTCATGCAGTAGTATTTTCTTGGAAAGACTTCTCCCCTCTTTTCCTGTAGAAATCCTGACAGTCTTTGAAATCCTATTCAAATATAATCTCTTTCACAATAATATCTTAATAATAATCATCTACCTGTGTGTAGTGGATCACAACTTCTTCTGTTTTCTCACAGTACTCTGATGATACCTCTATTATAAAGCACATAACTTGTGGAATTAGCTTTCTAGCTCTTGTCTCATCCATTGCACTAAACAGGAGCTTCTTGAGGGCAAGGACAATGGTTTTTTTTTTTTCCATCTTTATTCCTAAGAAAATTGCTTTTCAGTGCATCCTAGGAGGCAACAATGGAGGTTGTGAAGAGGTTATTTATAAATGCTGTGGAGGAAAACTGCACACTTAGCTCATGTTACATTGTCTGTCACTTAAGAAGGGTATATCAGGAAAGTACACAAAGCCATCTTGTGCATGTGCCAAAGCTGTTCAGTGGATGAACCACTGAAGCAAGAAAGCCAGGTCTATCCAGATATGAGTTATAATCTACACTATAACATCAGCCATGAGACAAACAACCTTTCAGCCATCTGCAACCACTGGAACAGCCTGGCCTCCCCATAGCTCTCTCCAAGAGCTCACTAATCCCCAGAAGAGAGCCCAGGGTCCAAGCAAATGTCTGTATGTGGCAGAAAGAGACACTGAAGACTCTGCAGAGAGAGTGGATTCCTTTCTCCCTGCACTCTGCCAACATTTGCATCTGTGAGATTGGCTGTGTGGTCACTCTTTTGCTCGGGGAACTGGGATAGTTTGTAGTGCTTGGCAGAAGAATTGCTTAATTCTCAAGCATTACCACTAGACACACCTATTCATAAGTCCTCTCTTGTCACTACCACATTCATTTTTTTTAACCCTTCATCATATAAATTTGTGCACCACAGGAGAATTTTTTTTTAATATTGGAGGAAAGAAAAGGAAATCTAACTGTTGTGTGTTAAGGTTCTCCAAAGAAATAGAAACAATAGGATGTGTATACATAATAGAGAGATTTATTATAAGGAATAAACTCACACAATTATGGAGGCTGGCAAGTCCAAATCTGCAGTGTGAGCCAGCAGCCCGGAAGTCGAAAAGAGCTGATGGTACAGTTCTGGTCTAAAGGAATTCTGCTGAAGAATTTCTTCTTCTTTGGAAAGGCTGGTCTTTTTATTTTATTTAGGCCTTCAACTAATTGGATGAGGTCCAAGCACATTATGGAGAAAAAAATACCTCCTCAAAGTTCCTTGATTTGAATGTTAATCTCATCCAAGAGCACCCTCCAAGTTGACCTAAAATTGACCACCACGTGTTGAGTACTTATTCTGTGAAAGACCCTTCTAGGCTTTTTGTCATTTCATTTAATTTTCATGACAATGCTATGAAATATGTATCTTACTCTCATTTCATCACTGAGAAAATGGAGGCTTACATGGCTTAAGTCTCTTGTTAAAGAAATAACTACAAGTGTATTCTAGGCTCCATCTATCTGCTTAAAGTCCTGTATTTTCCCCATAGTGATAATAAGTACAATATATTAAGAGAAATCTTACTTTCCTGACACTTTTAACAATAGAAAAACTATCCTAATTCTTTTACTTTCTGTGGGGAGGAGGGGATTCCTGTACTTTGTTTTTTTTTTCTCTCTAGATACCAGGTTGTGGAAAGCAGCAGATTTGCAATCTCCCATCCTCACCATTATATACTATATGCATTTCTGGATTAAATATTGGGATTATTGTCTTATTTAGCTGGTAATTATCCTAAAGTGGCTTATAAGATAGAGTGCATTGCCAGAGTCCAGCCCAGCAGGTCCAGGGTTCCCTGAAGGATGGACGGTGATGGCATCCTTCGAAAGAAACGAGAGAGCCTTAAGTTTCTTTCTGATCACTAGGCAGGCATCTCTGCTCTGTCTGGTTCTCTAGTTTTATTTATAGTAAAAGATACAAGGAGCAGAAAGAGTAAATGGTTTCTCATAGATAATTTTTACAATTTTCCAGAACATGGATCCTGTAGAAGTTACAATTCTAATCATGGTAATAATGATTGTCATAAAAAACTTAGCTACAGGCACTGATGCTATTATATGGGAAGGGCAGGGTTAAAAAATTTTTTAAATGTCTTTATTTTATTGTGAGAGACAGAGACAGAGAGTGAGTGGGGGAGGGACAGAGAGGGAGACGTAGAATCAGAAGCAGGCTTCAGGCTCTGACAGCTGAGAGCCCGATGCAGGGCTCGAACCCATGGACTGTGAGATCATGACCTGAGCCAAAGTTGGAGGCTCAACCAACTGAGCCACCCAGGCATCCCAGGGTAGGTATTTTTTAAGCATACATTTTTTCCATAGGTTGCATCAGACCAAGATATACAAAACCTCAGGCATAGCCCTAAGGAAGTGACCTTTAACCATGAGGCAAACAACATTGTTCGATAAAGGTCAGTTTTTTAGGAGTAAGGGTCATTAGGTTGTTTACAGCTCTAAGAGAAAGTTCCAGAAAAACAGGATCCCCAGGGGACATAATATCTGCTCCCACAGTCCCAAAGACAAATGATACATCTTTGACAGTTATCGCAATAGTGACTTTTGCAATGACGTCCAGGCCTAAAAAGTAGTGAGTTATCAGTTAATTACTCAGCTAGGAGGAAAATTATATGTTGCTTGCCTTAGTCGCATTAGAGTGTATCTAGTTTACTCATCTTTTCCCTGGCCGGGTGCAATCACGCCTCAGGAACAGGGCAGGGTGTGGGGGACCAGCCCACGCACCAGAGTCTAAGGGTCCCTGAGTAGGGGGTTGGTGTCAGCAAAATATCTACAAGAAAGAACACAGACAACATGAATGGTGGAAGAGACCACACTTTACTGTGAAACTTGGTATCTTATATACCATAGGTGATTACATCTTTTAATGATTACATTGTTTGTAACTTTTTAGGAATCACATGTTTCAGAATAGATCATTGTTTTCACGGAAGAGAGAACAGAAAGTTAAAGACAGGAATGAGGTACAATACAGAAGATCAAAAAACATAATTTATCACTAAAAATACATCAGCGGGGGTCTTATTTTGCTTATATAGTGTAATATTAACCGAAGCTTATGACAAGGCTATTTTCTTTAAAGGTTTAAACAATAGTCTGTGAGTAAGGTGCCTCTAACTAGGGAGGAAGTTTCAATCAGAAAATCTGCCCAATTACTGAAACCACAATCACCAAGAGGTATGAATAATAGGAGAACTAACCGCAGTCTCTGAACCACTTAGGTCAAGCAGTCAAGTGCACACATTTTCAAGTAGGGGAAGCAGGGTCCCAAAGGCCACACAGCACTGCTGGCTGGATGGGCCCTAACAGCAGGGGTACAGGCGGCTCCTGACACTAATCAACAAAGCACTGGGACGACTGGGTGGCTCAGTCGGTTAAGCCTCCGACTTCGGCTCAGGTCAGATCTCACATCTGTGGGTTCGAGTCCCGCGTCAGGCTCTGTTCAGACAGCTAGCTCAGAGCCTGCAGCCTGCTTCCGGTTCTGTGTCTCCTTCTCTCTCTGCCCCGCCCCCTCTCATGCTCTGTCTCTCTCTGTATCAAAAGTAAATAAAACATTAAAAATTTTTTTAAAAAATCAGCAAAGCACTCCAAGGTTTGGGGCCCAAGCAGAAATGAAAGTTATAAGAGGGTAGATATTGGTTGCTGCCTAGTGGCAAGAGACCGTGAAAACTTGCTGTACCCTCACCAGGAATTTTCACTCAACTGGTGAGTTCAGATAGCTCCCATTAGTGCATTGTGGGCAATCTTTTTCTCTTCTCCTTGGGTAGGATGCACTGAGCAGTTATGCAAAGTTCCTTAGGCTGGAGATGGGGAAAGTCCTGAAAATCACAGCAATTAAGTATAATCTACACTTAGACGACTCTGTTGTATAATTGTTTGGTTATACCTTGGCCTTTAGTTTTATAAAAAATCTTCCATTACCTTGGGGTGCCTGCATGGCTCAGTCAGTTAAGTGTCTGAGTTCCACTGAGATCATGATCTCGTGGTCTGTGGGTTTGAGCCCCGCCTCAGGCGCTGTGCTGACAGTTCAGAGCCTGGAGCCTCCTTAGGACTCTGTTTTTTCTTCTCTCTCTGCTGCTTCTCCACTCCCCTGCTCATGTGCTTTCTCTCTCTTTCTCAAAAATAAATAAACATTTTAAAAAATCCTCCATTACCGTTAGTTTATTGTAGGCTACTAAGGCCAGGGCCATGTATTCCAAATGGATCAGAGTCTGAGAACTATGGCTGCATTATACTGGCAGCTCAAACTCATGAAAGATCATCAAGGAGAGGGTAAATCTCAGAGGCTGAGTAGAAGTTCACGACATAATTGCAACAAACCACACTGAGGATCAACTTTCACTACTACCTTATTTGGAAGGCTTTCATTTTCTTTTAAAAAGATGGCAGCTCTCTTCTATCTTTTATACTATTATGCACGTGTTTTACTACAGCCTGGGAACTAAAAATCCTACCTTTCTGTTCTCATATATTATTGGTTTCAAAAAAATGGTCAGTGATAGACTTCCAGGGAAGATGGCAGAACAGGAGAATCTTAAGCTCACCTCATCCTGTGTATACACCTAGATAACACCTACATCAGTGTAAATAACCCAGAAAATGACCTGAAGACTGGCAGAACAGCCTCCACAGTGAAATGTAGAAAAGAGGCCACATTGAAGTGTTAGGGGTTGGGAGCCATTTCTGAACTAACTAAATTGAGAAAACTCCTTGTGAGGTTAAGGCGGGGTTTGCACAGCCTCTCGCCATCAGATGGTGACCAATGACTACCCCCCACTCAATTATTTTTTGAGCACTGACCCCCCCAAGGCGCCTTGTTGATTGATATCAGGAGTGACTTGTCCCCTTATTCTAAAATAGGCTGATTGCACCTTGTGAAGGAACTTATTAAAAGAATTTCTTCTTTTGTGATCATAGGAACAAATATTGCTTTTCCTGAGAAACCTGTTTTGCTTCCCCTCAAGAAAACAGACTATTGACCCCTGCTTACAAAGAACTAACTTTTGCCTGTATTATGCTAAAAACATTGTCTTGTTTTTGAATGCTGAAGATACCTTCCTTCCCCATATGAGAAGCATCTAAATCACCTACATCAATCACTATTGAATAAAGATTATGTATGAGTCTTCTACCAATCTGTGTTCTGGGAAATTTTTTCATGCCAAAGGAATTTGTTATCAGAAATCATTGTCTAAGGCAAATGCCATTTCTGTGTTGTACCCCATACATTTTTTACCATAAATAAAGCTGACTCTCAGGACACCGTCCATACTTCAGGGTGCCCTGGACCTTCTGGAGCTGGAAAAATCTTGTATAAGATGGCTGACAGGACTGATAGGGGAATTACAGTCCCTGCTTGAAGTCTCCCCTTCCTGGTTTTCCTTCCCACCTCACTTGCCAAGTGTGAACAGACTATAAATTGCCCCTTCTGCTGATGCTCAGGGCTCAGACCTCTGGAGATTGACTTCTGAGCCCACCAGTGTGAAATAAACCTCCTGCCTTCCAAGATCTCCCAGTGCCACTTGGTTCTTCTGGGGTGATCCAGACCAGAGTCCATAACGTTTGGTTCCCTGACTGGGAAACCCAACCACCCTTGCCTGTTGTTGCCGCTAGTTTGGGAAAATGGCGAACTGGTGACAGAATGAGGAATCACAACAGAGAAGGTGGACCCTGCCTGAATGTTGGCAGTCTCCAGCTCAGTCTCCTTAGGCCGGTCCCCCTCTGCCATTCCTGCTGGACTCGAGGGGACTTGGCTGGCAAGGACCTGGACCCAACGTCAGATACCAGTAAGGCCTGGGCCCCAATTCTGTCCTGTTCTGCCCACTCATAGTGGTAGAAGGGGTACCTGATCACTCCTGGAGACCTCAGAAGTCTCTCAGTCATGGGGCCCCAATTCTGTCCAACCCACCCATAGTGGTGAAAGGGGGACCTGATCATTCTCCGGAGATCTCAGTGTTCTCACCTATAGGAATTCTGTGGGAGGGAATGTAATAACATCTGGTGTGTATGTGAGTGTGAAAGTGCAACTTGGTCTGGCTTGCCTCCCGAGTTCAATTCTGTGGCTCCACAGGCGGACACCCTTATAGTCCCCAAAAGCCTATGGAGTCTGAAGGGGCCCGTCTGTGATTCTGTGGTTAACAGGATACGTCTAGGGTGGCATCGGAATAATTTCTGATTGTAAGTCACAAAGCTGAGACTGCTACGACTAAGCATCACCTAAGTTCCTTTAGGACATAGCTAAATGGGCATCTGACTGGTCTCCTCATTAGAGGGGGCACCCCTACCCTTCTGTCTGTCATTGTGACTCCATCTCACAGAAACATTATGGGGTAGGAACAGAGCCAAAAAAGGGGTTTTCAGGAGACTGTGGAATTAAGATAATCCCTGGAAAATTAAGCACCCTCTGTGAATTAGAATGGCCCACTTTTGGTGTAGGATGGCGCTTGGAGGGAACCTTAGGTGTCCCAACCATCCACCATGCTTGGCATGTTGTCACCAGAGACCCAGATTACCCTGATCAGTTCCTATATATCGACTCCTGGTTAGAGATTGCCCAAACCCTTCCCCCTTGGGTGTGATTTATCTGCAGATCGACAGAACTCCCAACCTCCACAAATTCTTGCCGGTGATCCAGAGGAAAAATCAATCTTGCCCCTGCCATGTGAACTCCCCTGGTTTCCGATCACTACCTTTGGTCTCCCCAGCACCTCCAGACTCCCCAGCACCTCCGAACTCAGCAGATCTACTCTCTCCCAGAGTAGTAGCCAGACTGTGCCCTCTGCCAGGCACAAGTGCTGTCTAGATTCTGGTCCACAGCCGCTGGTACCAAGAGGCTCTCCTCCGGGAGATCTGAGCAGAGGCATGAATATGCCCAGCATCTGGGGGAATCCCCTGGGGATTACTGAGAGGCTATGCAAGGCTTACACCCCGTTTGACCCTGAGGCACAAGAGAGCCATGGCAAAGGATGGGGAAGGTCCAGCTGTCAAAAAGGGAGAGGCCCAAAACCTCCTTAGCAAGGGATCAATGAGCCTACTAGAAAGAGAAAGGACATTAAAAGAATAAATATCCCAACCCTGGAAAGTCCCTGAAACCCAGCCAATATGCAAAATAAAACCCCTGCAAAAAAGACCTCACAGGCCTAGCAGGTATAGTTTCAGATGGAGGGGAACCAGGCCCACTTCTTCCTGGCCCCCATGAGCCCATAGTCAAAATAAAAGTAGGGGGCCAAACTATGACTTCCATGTGAATTTGGGGGCCACACAGTATGGCATGAGTTCCTCTACCTACTTGAGTGCCTGATCCCTCTTCTTAGCCAGGATATGCTCTCTAAACTGGGGGCCCAAATAACCTTTGAGCCGATGGATGCACCAGCCTCCAATTAAGTAAAAAATGGAGGCTATTCTGCACCCAGGCCCAACCAAGCAGCCCACCTGAATTCAGGGCTGCCTTCCCCACTGTATGGGTCAAGAACAACCCCGCCAGACTTGCCCATAACTGGTCCCTGTCACTGTAGAGTTAATCCCAGGGGCTCAACTGCAGGAACAGCGGCAATACCCCTTCCCACAGGAGGGAAGGGCAGGCATCCAAGAAAGCAAGCATTCTGATTGAATGCCAATCACCCTGGAGCACCCTGCTCTTCCCATCAAGAAGTCAGTAGGAGGATACTGACCAGTTCAAGTTCCTTGCACCTGATGGTCCCAAATCCATATACCCTCCTCAGCTAGATTCCAGTCTTTGCCAGATGGTTTGCCTGCCTAGACTTAAAGGATGCCTTCTTCTGCCTCTGCTTGCCTCCCCCCCCGAGCCAACCCTTGTTTGCCTTTGAATGGACTGAACCAGACACAGGGCATCAGAAAAACTTGCCTGCCCTCTTTGGGGAGGCACTGGTCAGAGACCTTGCTGGCTTTCCAAGGGAGGCCACACACTGCACCCTTCTCCAGTAATATCTGAGAGAATTGTACAGAGGGCACAATGGTCCCCCTCCAACTCCTGTCAGACTCGGCGTATCGGGTCTGATGAAAAAAGGCACAGATCTGCCAACAGCAAGTCCAATATTTAGGCTTCCTCCTCACCCACGGAAAAATGAGCACTGGGGCTGGAGAGAAAGAGGGTCATCACTTCCCTACCTCAGCCCCAAACTAAGGAGGGGCAAGGGTTATGAGGATTCGTTGGGGCTGTGGGATTCTCCTGAATCTGGATTCCCAGATTCTCAGCAATAGCAAGACCCATCTATAATCTCTTGGTAGGGCCAGATAGAAAACCCCCTGACTGGACAGAGGAGGCTGAAGCTGCCTTCCTAGAGATAAAGGCCACTGGGGCAGGCAACCAGCTTTTGGCTCTTTGCCCCTGAGAAGGAAAAGGTCACCCTCAGCATTCTCACACAGACCATTGGCTCTTGCAAACGACCGGTAGCATACCTGTTGAAGAGGCTGGACCCAATGATGGCGGGATTGCCACAGTGCCATAGGGTGGCCACAGTTCTGCTCATTAAGGAGGTAGATAACTCATCCTGGGGCAAGAACTAAATGTCAAGGTCCTTCATGCTGTAGTATCTCTCATGCCTCTCCAACTCTTGGCTAGCACAATACAGGTGCTCCTCTGTGAGAATCCATGGGTCACTCTTAAAACAGTACACGCTGAAACCCACAACTTTCCTACCTTCTGAGGAAGGGAAAGCAGATCATGACTATTCTGAGGTGACCAATGAAGTATTCGCAAGCCACCCATATCTACGTGACCACGCCCTACAGAACCCAGACCTCACCTTGTTCAGTGATGATAGCAGTTTCATCACAGAGGACATTCAAAAGGCAGGGTATGCAGTGACATACCTGAATCTGACCCCTCACCATTAGCAAGGACAAGCGAGTCAACCAGCTCCTGGTATGCCTTTGTTACTATACACATACATGGGGCAATCTACAAAGAGAGGGTCATCCTCACTGCAGCAGGGAAGATCATCAAAAGCAAGGAGGAAATAGTAAAGTTCCTCGTGGCCATCTGGCTTTCAGAAGAAGTTACAGTTCTACACTGTAAAGGATACGAAAAGAGAGACAAGCCTACAGCACGAGGAAATCGTCTAGCAGACAAAGCAGCAAAGATAGAAGCTAACAAAGAGGTAGACATGGCTCCCTCCCTTATCCATGCTGTGACCCCCACCAGGAGTTCAAAAAAGAATTTGTCCCTCTATTCAGCCTGTCAGCCACAACCTACAGCGATAATGGGCCTGTGTTCATGGTGGACTGCTTACCAGCCTCAAAGCTCAGGGAAAGTAGAGCAGATGAATTGCACCCTCAAGGGAAGCGTAGCCAAGTTCTGTCAGGAAACAGACTTCCCATGTCCGGACCTTCCTACATGTCCATTGCAAGAGGAACTCAAGGTTTTTCCCCTTTTGAGAGATCCCTAATCTCTTTAGGACACCCTGTACACCCCCTCTCACCAGAGGACTCAGTCTAGGTCAAATACTGGAAAAAGACCCTCTCAAACTACAGTGGACTGTGTCTCATACAGGTATCAATCCATGGATCAAGAGGGCCAATCCTGAGAAGCCCCAGCTTGGAAGACTGACCCAAGTCTGATCTTTAGCCCTGCTCCAGCCACACCTTGGAAGCTGGATGGTCTATGGACTGCAGAAGCTTGAGGAATCGCTGGTCCAATAAAATAAATACACTGTCCTTACTTTTTGCCATCGGATTGGCAGAGGTTGCCCCAGAAAGCTGGGGAAACAGTGAAAGGTTCCTGTTCGCACTCACCTTCCTCTTACTGTGGTATGGATTGCCTCTAATGTGGGCCCCATTTGTAAGAGCAGGGCACCTTCAGTGGAAGAATCTGAGGGGTTTAAAGGCTTAAAGAGGGTGTAACCTCTTTTGGTCTGCTGGTTTGCCTGCCAATAAGAAGATTCAGGCTAAATGAGCGGTGTTGCTACCTGTCGTCCTAGGGGCGGGAATTGCCACGAGGATAGGGACTGGCATAGGTGGCATAGGCTCTTCTGTGGGACTAATAAGTGGCTGACTCCCTAGTGTCCCTGCTGAGTCAAATAAGTTCCGTGGAAGGAGTTGCCCTCCAGAAAAGACGGGCACTTGACCTCCTCACTTCCAAGAAAAGGCACACCTACACCTTCCTCAGAGAAGAATGCTGTTACTTTATAAACCAGTCCACAATAGTCACGACCAAAGTCAGGGAACTAAGAGAAAGAACCAGCCCTTAATAAATGAACATGATGCCCTCTAATACAGCCTAGATCTGTTTAAAGAGGCATCAAAGGGGGAAATGATAGGGAAAAATCTGTTATAAGATGGCTGACAGAACTGATAGGGGAATTCCAGTCCCTGCTGAAGATTTTCCTTCCGGGTTTTTCTTCCCACTCTGCTTACCACGCATGAACAGACTATAAATTGTGCCTTCTGCTTATGCTCAGAACTCAGACCGATGGAGAGTGATCTTCTCTGAGCTCACCAATGTAAAATAAACATCCTGCCTTCCAAGATCTCTGAGGACGCTTGGTTCTTTTGTAACAGATTCTATAACAGAAGAGAGTAGGAGGGGTGGAGACATGGTTGGGAACTAAACAGACTTGCAGGGGTGTCCATGGAAGGAAGGGAAATTTGGGGCACAGAGAGGGGAAAGGAACACACTTTGAAAACCAGAAGGGCATAATTTTGTGAGTTGTTACAATTGGTGGGGCTTAACACTTTGGAAATTTAAAACTCAGTGGTCTCAGTTCTGGGAACCAGAGGGAGATAGGAAACTGAATTCCCTGTCCTGAAAGAGACACCACAACAAACAGTCCTGTTGAGATACAGCATAGAAGCAGCAGTCTGAAAACACCTGGAGTATGCTGGAGGGAGATTTGTTTACTTGAAGACTTCTCCACAAACAAAGACGCTGGTGGGCATCATTTCCCTTCCCTACCCTCCAGCATACATAGGGGACAATTATGGGAGCCAGCACAGTGTCAGTAGACAATACTTGCTACCTAACTTGCTAACAGTATGTCCTCCACACACATTCTCCTTCAGACACATCCCCTCCAGCCAGGCCTTAGCTCCAGATCTCCTCCCACAGCAGACTATGTAAACCTTGCAGACACCATGAATTCTGCCCCCATACTCTTCTGGGGATCCATCCCCTACAACCTGCATCCTTGTCAGGAGTGTTGGATGGCTGCAGGCCCCATCTTGCTGCAGACTGGCCCAGACCTTGCTGTCACCGTGCACCTCATCCCATGTTCCGCTGCGAACCCAGCTCCTCTAATACATCCTTGTCTGGATACCATCCAAAATGGTGTGACAAGCCTGGCAGGGTGCCAGGGTCAAGCACCACTCCAAAGTCCCTCTTGCCCTGAGACAGTAGAAGATATCCACACACACCAATTTGACTGTGGCCTCAGCATTGAGCTGAGGGCAGACATCTCATCTGACTGCAGGCACCACCCACCAATGAAACATTTCCAAGGGACAACACAGAAAATGTGTGATGCACTTTGGTATTACTGCAACTTTAGAAAGTGCCTGGTCTGGCCCACTTCAAGACCAAGGTAGCTCCAAACTGGTCCACTTACAACATAGGAACTAAACTGCCCACAACAAGCAAAGACAGCCATCTCGGATGAATGGACTAAAGGCAAAAGTGGCATAGCCACAGCAGTAGGGTGCTTGGAACACACACGGGTGATACCTCTGAAGTGCCAGGTATTGATGAACAGAAGACATTAGTCACTAAAGGACCTCCTTTTCATATGGCCACTACTTTTAAGAGTATAAGATGTAACTGACTTTCCTAACACACAGAAACAGACACAGAGTTAGACCAAATGAGACAGAGGAATATGTCCCAAATGAAAGAATAGGACAAAAATCACAAAGCTAAAGAAAAAAAAAAAAAGGAGATAATATGCCTGATAGAGAATTTAAAGTAAGGTCATAAAGATGCTCACTAGATTTGAGAAGTGAGTAAAAGGACCTCAGTGAGACCCTAAACAAAGAAGACATAAAGAGTCAATCAGAGATGAAGAATTCAATCACTGAAATTAAAAATAGACTAGAGAGAATAAATAGCAGACTAGGGGAAGCAGAACAATCAATAACCTGCAGGAAAGAGTAATGAAAAACAAGATGAAGAGAAGGGGGGAGGGGGGATAGGAATAATAAATGAAAACAACCTTAGGGAATTCAGCAACACCACCAAGTGTGATAATATTCATATTATAGGAAATGAGCTCAACGGGGTCCACATCTCCATACATAGTACTACCATACATAGAAATTAAAATGACAGAAAGTAATGATAACGAGAATGTTAAAAGCAGCAAGTAAAAAGAAAACAGTTACATACAAAGGAAACCTCATAAGGCTACCAGCAAATTTTTCAGTAGAAACTTTGCAGGCCCGAAGGGAGTGGTATGATATAATCCAAGTGCTGAAAGGGAAAGATCTGCAGCCAAGAATCCTCTATCCAGCAAGGCTGTCATTTAGAATAGATGGAGAGATAACGAATTTCCCCAAACAAAATTTAAAGGAATAATTCATCACAATTAAACCAGCCCTACAAGAAATGTTAAAGATGACACTTTGAATGGAATGGAAAGATCACAATAAAAGTAAAAAATGAAGGAAGCACAAAGACAGTAAAATTAAGTATATCTGTAAAAATGGTCAATACCCCTTGAAATTTCCCAAGACTCATAGGAATGATAGCATAGACACCAATAGTTTCTACCTCAGATTTGGCTTTTAACTTATCTATTTTCCTCTTCCTTATACAATTCTAGTTGACTGCCAAGCATAGCCTTATGGTCACTTTTAATTCATGTCATTAGAATATCATTAGATTTGTGAAAACAAAGTCATGCATAGACATAAGGAATCTGAATCATCATTCCAGTGTCTTTTAAATACTTAAACATGTTCTCTTATCAGATAGAAATGACACGTAAAATCACTCAGAATAGAATAAAATATTAGACTAGGTTAGTTAAATCCAAACAAGTTTATATTAGCAATCTTGGTGGGAGCTACAGACAAATCTGACCTTGTAATTAGGTAATGTACGTAAGTGAATCTTGGGGCCAGGGCTGTAAATTACCCCAAACAAATGACGTATTTAATAGTCTCTGTTGACTTAGATGGGGTGCCTGGGTAGCTCGGTTTGTTGGGCATCTGACTCTTCATTATTGCTCAGATCATGATCCCAGGGTCATGGAATTGATTCCTATGTCAGGCTCCATACTCTGCATGGAGCCTGCTTAAGATTTTCTCTTTCCCCATCTGCGCCTCACCCTGGCATGTTCTCTCTCTCTCTCTCTGTCTCTCTCTCTCTCTCTCAAAAATAAAAATTAAATTAAAAATAAAAGTCTCTGTTGATTTAGAGACTGTAGGAAAGGATTCAAAGTGGCCTTTGGATTTGAATCTCATGTTCTAATTAAAGACGTTAAATACATTAAATATCTAGATTGATATACAATTTCAACCAGCCATGATGACAATACCGATTGTATATCTCATTAGTGTGTATAGACTTACTCATTTATATTTAGAATTAAATACAGACAGGGTAAGGTAAATTAAACAAATACAATTAATATTTTTGTTTTAAGTTTAGAAATTATCTATGCATATGCAGTATTTTAATAACTTATTTGGCATTTTAGAAAGTAATCTTAGCTAGTAATACTAGCCTGGGGATTACAATTTAAAACGTGTAAACAAAAAAAAAAAAAAAAAAGAGAGAGAGAGAGAGGCAAACCAGAGAACTCAATAGTTAAGAGTTAAAAACTATAACTTATAGTTTAACTATATAGTTTGTTCTCTGTTAACTATAGAGAACAGATAGGATTGCTGGAGGGGAGAGGGGTGGGGGATGGGTGAAATAGGTGATAGGGATTAAGGAGGGCACTTGTGATGAGCACTGAATGTTGTATGTAAGTGAAGAATCACTAAATTTACACCTGAAACAAATATTACACTGTATGTTGACTGAATGCAATTTAAATAAAAACTGGAAAAAGAAAGAAAGAATAAAGAAAATGTGTTAAATGAGTAATTTCTTAGTATATTTAATAGAACTTAAAGAGTCACATTTCAAATATATGAATATTTACAATATTAGATTCATAGATTATAGACATGCTTGAGAAAGCTTGTTTTTGTTAAACGAAACACTTAAAATGAAAATGGGATATATTGAATGTATGAAAACAACTTAATGATTACAATATTAACTAAGTACTTAAAAATCTTTAATTGTTGAAATTTGTGGATTTATAAATAACATAATAAAATTTTAACCCTAAGAAAGAAGTAAGTTTTGAATTGGCAAATTTAATAAAATTAATACTGAATTAAAAGCCAAAGTGACCTCTGGAATAATCCTTTCATAAAAAGCTACCTTCAAGGACACCAAAAAAACTCACAATGACTTTTTATTAGAGATATTGTAATGCCTAAGATTTCAATATCACCCCAAAACCAGAAACCGCCAGTTAGACCGAGGCACACATGCAAAGGCAAAGGGCTTTATTACGGGTTCGAACTTGGACTCACAGACTTTTCCAACACAGTGGATCTGTACTGTGAGCCCCGAGCAAGGGCTGAGCAGGGATTTTTATGAGTTTTTGGGAAGGGGAGTTACAAGAAATTGTGACACAGGTACAGTGATCCAGTCACTATTATACAATATCATTGACAGCAGGTTTAACCATTCACATTGTCCAGGGTGTTCGTTACTTTTGGCGGGACCCAATTACAACATTTAGGGTATCTTTGAAATTAGCCAATTACAGAGCGAGTTCAGGGTCCTATTCGGTGACTATTGGGTTAACTTTAACATTAGGTAATAGGGTCCTATCTAAAGTTTCTATCTGTAGACCCCACCTTTAGGAATGTGGGGAGAAGTAGCTGGCCTTCCCTAATTGGATACCACAAAGTGGTCTCTTCTGCCTCAGGTAATGTGTAACCGCCTGACAGTTCCGGAGAGACTGACCCTTAGACCTTCTAGTTTAGAGGGGGGCCTCTGTCATGGAGTCTGCTAGGTTCCGACTTATATTCTTACAATATTAGTCTCATCTTTTCATAGAACACATTATCAGTTTCCCTAACATGTTGTTAGGATGATGAAGGTTAAGATTATCTTTTTCTCACTCCTTTATTTTGAAACTTGACCTTCAGTTTCCTTCAAAATCTCTATTTCTGGGCTTTGGGTATGAACATGGCTATTTAAGTCACATACTCACCCTTTGAATACTAAAAATAATACAAAAGCAATGGGAGAATAAAACCAACACTGCAAATTCCATTTTCAGTGAAACTCTAAGGCATAAACAAATCTGCATACTCACAAGTAAAGCTTTCAAAATCAATTGAGTTTGGCAGTAGCCTCAGGAAAGAAAATGAAGAAATGGAATGAATTTCAAAACAGCCTGGTGAGGGCAGACCTTAGAATGTTCCAGCAATAACACGGTTCTTATGCTGAGAGGCCCACACTGAGGTACAAATACTGCATCCTTCTTCAGCAATGAGTGAAATACAGCTAGGATGAATGGCCTGGTGGTAGAAGCCTTCCTGAAGCCAGGCTCATTAGGGAGCAGGATAGGTGAGAGTCAAGAGCCACCATATTTATATGGCACAATGTGTCTCTGAGGTTACAGCGGAAGTGGGAATTGGGTTATCAGAAGTCAACACAGTAAGTTATTGGGGTGGCATCTTCAAGGTAACATGGCTAGGAAGCGTGTAAACCAAAGATTTAAAATCCAATCACATTGTTTTTCAAACCTAAAAGCAGAAGATGGTTTAACATGCAATAACTCAAAAAATGCAGTGGCTGTCGAACTTTCTTAAGGAAACTTTCAGAGGATAAATTTTAACCATCTAAAATGCGATTCAGCAAGTGTTAGAAATGAACTTGCAAGGAACATTGAATATATTCAACTCTAGAACTGAAGCTAAAAGAAATATGAAGGTTAGAATTGGAGATAAGAATGTAAATAGTATAAACTCTGAAAATATAGTTATAAAAAATAGATGGGGAAGGGAAGAGGTAGAATAAATTACAAGGTAAAGTAAGTTCAGAAATTACCTTATCTATCTTCACTAGGAGTCTGTGCCTATATTGGGACACCTGGTGGCTTAGTTAGATAAGTGTCCGACTTTGGCTCAGATCTCATGGTTCATGGGATTGAGCCCTGTTTTAGGCTCTGTGCTGACAGCTCAGAGCCTGGAGTCTGCTTTGGATTCTGTGTGTGTATGTCTCTCTCTGGCCCTCCTCAACTCTCTCTCTCTCTCTCAAAATAAATAAACATTAAAAAAAAAGTTAGAAATCAGTGCATATGGTTTAAGACTGACAAATCAAATAATAAAATTATGGGCATTTTAAATAGCAGATATGCTAGAAAGATAACATTGACTAGTATTGGAAGTAGAGAAGAGATGGGCAAGAAAGAAGAAAAAAACAATAGTAAAGTCGTTATTCCTCATTTTAGTACACTAATTGAACAAGAAAAAGCAATTACGATGTATACTCAAAACTAAAAGGAAAAGATAAATATTTAAAGTGAGATATTATAAATAGGTGGTCAGCTTCATTACTTACAGGAGAAATGCAAATTTAAATCATTATGCAATGTGATAGATATTCACAAGAATGGTAAAATGAAAGAGGGGGGCAATACCTAAAATTGGTGAGGATGTAGACTGATTAGAACTCTCATCATTGTTGATGCGAATGTAAACTGGCACAGCCACTTTGGCAAAACCTGCAGTATATACTAATATTCACATAAGTGCCTGTGTGAGTTAGTGTTTGCACTCCTGGACACATATACCCAAGAGAAATGCCCTTCTGTGCCCCAGATGAAACCTACAAAAATGTTTATAGCAGCACTATTCAAGACCAGACCTGGAAACTACTTAAATATTCATGACCCATAGAACAGTTACATGGCATATTCTCTTCAACATCAAACTATACAGCAACTAGAACGAACAAGTTACAAGTAGTTACAACAATGACAAATCTTATAGGAATAATTTTGAGCCAAAGAAGTCCTGCATAAAAAAGTACAAACCATGTGTTTCTATTTATATGAAATATAAAGTAAGCAAAACTCATTTATAAACTTAAAAGGACAATCTTAACTGAGTGGTAACTGCAAAAGGACAAACCTGGGACTTCTGGAGTGTCGCTCATGTTGTGATTCTTTTTTATCTTAAATGTTTTTATTTTATTTTTGAGAGAGAGAGAGACAGAGCACTAGCGGGGGAGAGGCAGAGAGAGAGGGAGACACAGAATCTGAAGCAGGCTCCAGGCTCTGAGCTGCCTGCACAGAGCCTGACGTAGGGCTCGAAGTCACGGATTGTGAAATCATAACCTGAGCAGAAGAAGTTGGACGCTTAACTGACTGAGCCACCCAGGCGCCCCTCATGTTGTGATTCTTGATCCGGTGATAATTACTTGGGAGTGTGTTCACTTGAAAATTCATCAGGCTTAGGATTTTGTACTTTTCTGTATATGTATGTATGTTACACTTTAATAACAAATATAACAACAAAATAGAAGGAATTTAACACAGGCGATAGAGGAGTAAAAAAAACTCATCAAACTCTGGCAACTCAGAGATCACAAACATCATAAAGCAACTACCTCTTCAAAGCTGGAGATATTTTTGGAGTCCAATTATGAACTTCAGTCTCCTTCCAGGTGTCTGGCCAGCTGAGTCCAATTTTATCAAGAATCCTATCAGGTCAGTTCAGTAAGACTCCCTCCACCCTTGATATCTGATCACATTTCTTTTAGTACTTTTCCATTCACTGACCTCTTCACTCTGCTTGTTGGCTATAAATGTCCAGCTATTTTTCCTTATGTGGAGTAGAGCTCAGTTTTATACTGAAGTCTCTCTCCCCTACTGCAGTAGCTTCAATAAAATGTGTCCTGCTATTTTATACATGTGTCTGGTGTATAATTTTCCTTTTACTCTATGGGCCAAGATCATCCTGTAGAAGTAGAAATGGTAGGAGCCATGTTTGGAGACTCAGAAGAAATGAAGCCACTGCCAGAGCTGCTGCAGTAGGTAGAGAGAGCTGTAGGAGAGGAATAAAAGTCTTTCTCCTACCCATCTTAAGTTTTCCAGCTGTGCCCCCCACCTTTTCAAGGATTTTATTTTTATCTAATCTGTATGCCAAACATACAGGGGCTTGAACTTGCAACTCCAAGATCAAGAGTCACATGATCTACAGACTTAGCCAGCAAGGCACACCAAGCTGTGGCCTTTTAAATTAGACTGGCCAGGGGTGCCTGGGTGGCTCAGTTGGTTAATCTTCTGACTTAGCTTCAGGTCATTATCTCACAGACTGTGGGTTCGAGCCCCACGTTGGGCTCTGTGCTGATACCTCAGGGCCTGGAGCCTACTTCAGATTCCGTGTTTCCCCCTCTCTCTGTCCCTCTCCGACCTGTACTCTCTCTCTCTCTCTCTCTGAGAAATAAATAAAAGTTAAAAAAAATAAATTAGACTGGCCAAAGACAGTCTATAAATATAAGAAAATAAAGGAAAACAAAAGTGCATGGTGCTTAAACATGGGGGTACCCAGAGATGAGTAACTCAACTGGGGTGGTTAGAACCGGGGTTTGAATACCAACAAAAGAAAAGGTGGGGCACCTGGGTAGCTGAGTCAGTTGAGTGTTGGTTGAGAAGGAGTGTCTCCTTCTCTCTCTGCCCCTCCCCTGCTCACACTCTGTCTCTGTCTCTAAAAAATAAATCAACATTAAAAAAAAAAGTAAAAGATAACAAAGGAAAAGGAGATCTGGGTTTCTAGGTAGGGGAGAAAAGTTATGGGAAGGTGGTCATGAAAAGCCTGGTAAACGAGGTTTAGTAAGATGTTGTGAAATGCCCAAGATTTCAATATCACCCCAAAACCAGAAGCCGCCAGGGAGACCGAGTCACGCATGTAAAGGCAAAGGGCATTTATTATTACGGGTTAGGCTCGCCGGGCCTAAGTTCGGTCTCACAGCTTTCACCAACGCAGTGGATCCGTGCTGAGAGCCCTGAACAAGGGCTGAGTAGGGTTTTTATGGGGTTTGGGAAGGGGGAGTTACAAGAAATTGTGACATCCAATCATTATTGTACAACAGCATTGGCAGTAGCTCTAACCATACACATTGTCCAGGGTGTTCGTTACTTTTGGCGGGACCCAATTATAACATTTAGGGTATCTTTGAAATAAACCAATTACAGAGCGAGTTCAGGGTCTTATTTGGTGACTATCGGGTTAACTTTAACATTAGGTAACAAGGTCCTATCTAAATTTCCCATCTGCAGGTCTCACCCTTAGGAATGTGGGGAGAGGTAGCTGGGCTTTCCTGACTGGATACCCCAAAGTGGTCTCTTTTGCCCCAGGTAATGTATAACCGCCTAATGGTTCCGGAGAGACTGACCTTAGGCCTTCTAGCTTAGAGGGGAAACTTAAAGCCTGTTATGGGGTCTGTTTAATTCAGACTCGTGTTCTTACAGTTGTGCAGATTTAAGTCCCCACCTACTTTCCTCCCAAGACTTGGTGTGAGCTCTCTTCTTCCTGGTGTGGAAGAAGAGATATCCTTACAAATGGAAAAATCACTTTATAAATGTCAATTTCATTTACAAAAGAAAAGCGTGTGCCTTGTTTTCAGGGCTTTTCTTGTGTTTGCTGGTTTCCAATGGGCTTTAGCTCAAGATAACTCATATGCCAAAGAGGAGTCTGGACTTCTCTACTGCTGCTCTGGGAATTTAAGTCTGCCTGCCTGTGCCCCAGTTGCGGACTGGGGGCTGGGACAGCCAGGGCTTTGGTATCGGTGCTGGTATAGGCTAATCTGACTCTGTGGTGTTCAGGTTGTGGAGGAGTGTGACTGCCCAGGGGGCTTTGCTGCTGCTGCTGTAAATAGATTGGACCACCATCTGCGGGTGCTTGATTGTAGAGTAGGGGCTGGTGTGGTTGGGGCTCTCTTACGATTGGTCTGGGCTGAGTCGGGCTGAGTCAATGAGCCACCAGTGTCTTGATGCTGGAGTAGAGATGGAGCTCCCCACTAGGTCTTTGTTGGGCTTTGCCTTTCCTGGTCCTTTGGAGCTATTTTGGGACAATGCCTATTTGTGCTTCTGGGTTTTAGGTCTCTCTGACACTTAGTCTCGTATACATGTGTGATTACAACAACAACAGTGAATTTACCATGTTGTCATTCCTCAAGTCCTGAGGTCCTCCTTGATGAGGTCTTAGGGTGATGGTGGGGTCCAAGGGGTTCGGAGCTGATAGCCAAGAAAGAATTCTTGAAGATATCTTTGGTGCAAAAAAGGTGATTTATTAAAGCACGGGGATAGGACTCGTGGGTAGTTAAGAGCTGCACTGCAAGTGTGGAGTTTTATGGAGTCTGGGCAGCTAAAGTCAAGGCGGAATTTTTCCAAAGAGACTTTCACATGCTAAAGACTTACTAGAGGTCTAGCTAGTGTCAAGCTAAGGTTGTTTTTCCCTCTAGCAAAATATTAACATTAAGACAGTAGGGAGTTCCTGGAGAATTGCTACACTGTGTATTTGCCTCAAGTATTTGTCAATGGCCTGCAGATTATAAGGAAATGTAATTTTACCTGCCATTTTCTTCTTGCTTTTGTTCCCCATATCACTATGGAGGGGTGATGTTGGGGCTCCAGGAAACAGCATCTGTAAATTTCTGGAGATTAGGCTATTGGTAAGATTGCCCTTTTCTTGTAATTTAAAGGTATTTGTAAAAGGAGGGAGACTTTATCAGTTTAACCATTTGTTTTCTGCCCTTCCCTTTGTCCTTGGGCACCCAGGAGTGTCTGAGGAAGGTCACACATAAGCCACCTGGGTGTTTGTGTGCGCGCGCTACCTTGTATTTTGCCCTCAGCCTGCCCCACTCTCTGCTCCCTCGTCGCTCTTTATCCAGTCTACCTTCTACAAGGCTTTCAGTGTTTTTATCATTGTATCATTTCCAAATAATTAGATGCATTTAAAGAAGAGCAAAAGTGCATCTATACCATCTTGTTCTGGAACCGGAAACACAAATCTTATTTTGAACATGTATGGAAATATTTTAAACAAAATATTGGATCAAATCTAGCCATATACACAATATATGTTAGGTAGAATCCCAAGAATGTAGTGTTGTTTTAATATTAGAAAATTAATTGATGTATTCACCTGTTAAAAAAATTCAAAGAGAAAAATCATGATCTTATCAATACAGACAGATTTGCTAGAATATAACAATCTTTCAGTATAAAAATAGTTATCAAACTAGAATTTACTTATTCTGAAAAAGATCTATTAAAGAACTTAGAACAATCATATTTAATAAATATTAAAAATTTCCCCTTTGAAGTCAAGACAAAACAAAGAAGCATACTATTAGTACTTTTATTAAATACTAACAGTTCTAGTCGGCAAAATGAGCAAGAAAAAGAAGTAGGAAGCATAGGAATAAGAGATTAAGATAGAGTATTATTACTTGGAGGTAGTCTATATATGGAAAATTTTTTTAATCTACAAAGAAAATATTAGGACTAATAACACAATTTATCAATATCACTGAATATAAACATCAATAAACAAAAACGAAGTATATTTCTGTATAATAAGAAAAATCAGAAAACAAAATTTGACAAAAGATACCTTGTAATATAAAAGCATCACAATATATCATGAGCCTGGGAAAAAGTCTAACAAAAGATGTGCAAGGATTCCAGAAGTATGATTATAAAATTTTATTTAAGGACATTAAAGAAACCTATTTGAATGAAGTAATATGTCATGTTCATGATTTAAAACACTTAATATTGCAAAAAGTTCAATTTTTCTATAGATCTATAGATTTGATGCAATGGGTGTATATACTGGCAGTGTAAATGTGGAAGGGATAAGGATAAGAACAGGTAGGCTATTTTGAAGAACTAAAATGGTAAGTCTTATTCTGTTATCAGATATCATTACTGATAAAACTATGGTCGTTGTGATGGTGTGGTGATACTGCAACGGGAAAGAACTTGAACAATGAGGTAGAATTGAAAACCCAGAAGCAGGGGGGCCTGGGTGGCTCAGTCAGTTAAGCATCTGACTTCGGCTCAGGTCATGATCTCATGGTTCGTGAGGTTAAGCCCCCACATCGGGTTCTGTGCTGACAGCTCAGAAAGAGCCTGGAGCCTGCTTCGGATTCTGTGTCTCCCTCTCTCTCTCTCTCTCTCTGCCCCTCCCCTGCTCTATCTTTCTCTCAAAAATAAAAAAACATTAAAAAAAGAAAAGAAAACCGAGAGGCAGATTCCTGCATATATAAACACTTGGTTTATGAGAAACTTGGCACTGCAGAATTGGTCTGTTAAATAAATAGTACTGAAACAATTGGATATCCATAAAAAAATGAAATAAAATTGAATCCCTACATGGCACTATACCAAAATTTAATGGTAGGAGGATTATCGACCCAAATATGACAAGCAAAACTGGAAAGCTTTTAGAAGGTTATATAAAATCAAATTTTCATGACCTCAGAATTGGGAAAGTATTCTTAAACAGGAAACACTAACCATTTGATAAATTAAGCTACATTAAAATGAAGACCTTCTGATCATCAAAAACACCATAAAGGTAGTAAAAAAAAAAGACAGAGAATTAGATAAAATATTTGAAGACTTATAACTGGCAAAAGAATTGTACCTTGAAGGTATAATGGCTGCCTAAGAATTTAACAAGAAAAAAATAAGTTGGTTAAAAATGGGATCAATATTTGGGCAATTCCTTTACAAAAAAGAAATGCCAATGATCAATGAACACATGAAGAGATGTTGTCTCATTATTAGAAAAACATAAGTTAAAACCACAAAGAGATACTGTTGTACATACACTAGATTGAAAACGGAAAATCCGGCAATACTGTGTTGACTGAGAATGTGGAGCAGTTAGAACTTCCATACACTATTGATGGGACTGTAATTTCAAACAACCACTTTGGAAAACCAATCTGCATTACCTAGTCATGTTTAAGGTGCATATATCCATCGACTCAGTAATTTCACTCTTGCATATAGACCCTGGAGAAATGTGTGCACATATGTACTGGTATACGTAAATAACTATCTTCATAATGGTAGAGAACATAATGGCCTGCAAACTGGAAACAACCCAAATGCTATTCATTGTATGTTCATATAATGAAAGTGAATTATGGCCACAGGAAATGTGAGTGAATCTTATAAACATAATGCTGAGCAAAAGAAGCAAGACACAATTGAATACAAAGAAACTGTTTCCATTTAAGTAAAGTACAAAATCAGTTAACATGAAAGTATGGACGTTGGGATGGTTACTGTGATAGGCATAATAATGTCCCCTTCCCCCAAAGATGTTCACAATCCAATCTCAGAATCTGTGAATATGTTACTTTATATGGAAAAGGAACTATGCAGAAGTTATTAAGATTACAGACATTGAAATGGATGAGATTATCCTGAATTTTCCTGGTGGACTCAATATAATAACAAGTGTCCTTTACAGCAAGAATTAAGAGTGAGCGATGTGACATGGAAGAAGAGTCGGAGAGACACTACATTACTCAGTTTGAAGATGGAGAAAGGGAGCCACAGCCAAGGAATTTGGGCAGCTTCTAGAAGATGGAAAAAAACCCAAGGTAATGAATTCTCCCTTAGAAACTCCAGAAAGAAACACAGCCCTGCTGACACCTTGATTTTAGCCTGGCAAGACTGGTGTTGAGCTTGTAACTTACAGAACAACTGAAATAATAAATTTGTATTGTTTAAAACTCCCAAGTTTGAACAGTAGCAATAGGAACCTAATGTGGGTATATATGTGATAAAATTATAAAGATAAGAAAGGGGCTGCCATAAGTCATAATAGAGATCCCCTCGGAGAGGATTGTTGAGAGGGTGATGTGGAGAGGAAAGGGCCCATGGAGATGGGGTGGGGCTGCTGGCAATGTTGTCTTTCTTAACCCAAGTTGTTAGTTGCCTGGGACTTTGCTCTGTAACTATTCTTTATACGTTATACATTTATTTTTTTTTTATACGTTATACGTTTATATTTTGTGTCCTTTTACATCCTTGGGCTATATATCACTTTTTTTTGGTCTGTTTTGTTTTTTTTAGAAAAGGCAAAAAATATTCTCTACCTTCACAGGTAAGAGATAAACTTCTTTAAAAAAAGAAAATGATTTCTGATGAAGAAAGTCTTGAGGACACTTCCCAGGGGGGCGAGTGGGAAGCCAGACATTATTATCATTCCCTTTGCTCCTAGGGAAAAGGACAAGTAAGACCATCAATCAGTTAACCCAAATGGGCTTCTGGGCTTCTTGGATATCCATTTGCTGCTCAGTGTTTCTTGTTCTGTAAACTCTCTGGCTAGTATTTCAGCATATAGAGGGTTGATGCCACCATCTGGCTGAACATAGCTCAGAATGGTCCTATTCCCACTTCTTTAAATAGGGTTTTGGCTGGTCCTTGTGACTGCAACCCATTTTCTTTAAAAAAAATTTTTTTTTTAAATGTTTATTTTTGAGAGAGAGAGAGAAAGACAGAGTGCAAGTAGGGGGGAGGGGGGAGAGCAGAGAGAGAGGGAAACACAGAGCCTGAAGCAGGCCCTAGGTTCTGAATTGTCAGCACAGAGACCATGGGGCTCAAACTCACAAACTGAGAGATCATGACCTGAGCTGGAGTTGGATGCTCAACCAACCGAGCCACATAGGTGCCCCGACTGCAACCCATTTTCACTTAAGAAAGATTCCAGTTTGCTAGATACTTAGTTTGCATAATGGTCTGCATCAGTAGTTAAAATTCACTCATTAATTCCAATAATCTTTCCTTTGGTATTCTCTGTGTTCCAGGTACCATGTTAAGCTCTGGAACATAGAGACAAATAAATTATACTTTCCTCATGGGAATTCTTAAGTCATAGGGAAAGATGTAAGTAGATAAATGGCCATGTGAAAATCACCCCATGAGCAAGACCCTATGGGAACACAGGAAAAAATGACTAATGTTACCAAGGAGATTAAGAAAGTCTTCCTGTAGGAGATAAATGGAATTAGAGTCAGTGTGAGTTGAGTAAGAAGACTTAGTAGCGATGAAGTTGTCTCAGGCAAAGGGAGAGCTTGCGACAAATCAGTGATGTAAGAAGGATCATGGCCCATTTGGGTACCTGCTTTAATTCTTTTGGCCAGCTGGGATTGAAAGGCCTGCAGGAGACCACAGAATACAGGTACAGAGTGTGGACATCATTTACAAATCAAGGTATTAGTGCCAAAACACTACCACTAGGACATACTGGTTAGAAGAGAAAGCTGGGGGAATAGTATCAGAATTGAAAGTCAACAGTAGAGATGTTGCCAATCAGAATATATATACATGTCAGAGTCAGATAACTGAGACACAGAGCCTTTTCCTCACTGGTGATTTTCTAGCTATTTATGTAGCTCCCTTTACTTTTCCTTAGTTTATTCACTCAACAAATATTGATTGAACGCTTTGTATACATTAGGCAGTAGGCAGTGGGTATACAGTGGTGAATGAAGCATTGAAAGTGTACTATTGGACCTTGCTTTTCATTTTTTACAGCTGTGGGAGTTGCCGCTCAACATGAATGCCTGGTAATGGGTTTGAGCCCTGAGGATGGGATGGGTATGCCAAATCTGCTACTTCTCTGGACCAGACCATACAATTTCGTGCTTGACTGCTATTCTCTCTGCTTCTCCTCTTCTCTGGTCTCCTAACAAGAGTCATGTTTTACAACCATCGAGTTAAGTCCCATTATTTCTCTGCTCAAAACCCTCCTTAAGTGGTCTCACAAGGTCTTACATAAACTTAGAACCCCCTCACTTTTTTTATTTCATCAGTTGCTTTGCTTCGGTGGTTAGCAACTTCCTAGGTGCAAATCAGATGCCATCATCTTGCTTGCAGTTTTGGATCACTCACTATGACACTCTATGAGTCAGCTTGGGCTGCCATAACAAAGTACCATAGACTGGGTGGCTCAAACAGCCAAAATTTATTTTCTCACCATTCTGGAGGCTAGAATTCCCAGATCAAGGTGCTAGTTGATTCAGTTCCTGGTCAGAGCTTTCTTCTTGGCTTGCAGATCGCTGCTTTCTTGCCAAGTCTTGGGCCCTTTACTCTGTAGAGTGGAGAGGAAGAGGGAGAGATCTTCTGTTCTTAAAAGACCATCAGTCCTATTGGATTAGGGCCCCACCCTTAAACCTCATTTACCCTTACTTACCTCCAATGACTCTAGCTCCAAATGCAGTCACATTGAATATTAGAGTTTTGATATATGAACTTAGAGGGGGACACAATTCAGTCCCTAGGGTGTGCAAAATAAAATCGAACCTTGAAACCTGGGAACCTTCCATAATCTGGCTTCTCCTTGCCTCTCCAATACTATCTTTTATCTCTCCCTCACTGTTATGCAGGGGTATAACACTAGGTATACAGGAGCAATTCATGGCACACTCTAGAACTCTCACCAAGAGGATGCTATACTTGCGCTTATTCAAATCAAATCTTGCTCTGAAGAAGATCCACTCACAGTAATAGCATCAGATGCCTCCAATCGCACGTGAAGGCCAACCTGTCCTCAGACACAGGCTGAACTTGTTATGGCATGGTGGTGCTTTCTGTCCTTGGCAGCTATTTCTGCCAAATGTACAAATAAGCCAGCGAATGCCTGGCCAACAGAAGGGTCTCCTGGGAATGACAAATAATTTCAACAATGCCCTATATTCCAGTAGGGATTATATATCAAGAGCCATAAAAATATTCATGCACTCTCGCCCACTTTAGTAATTCCACAACTGGAGTTTTGTCTCAGAGGAGCGATTTAAAATAAGAAAAAAGAGCTATATGTATGAAGATGTTGATAGCACATAATTTGAAACTGCCAAAAACCAAAGAGTGTTAAACAACAAATACACTAATGTTAAGGAATAGAGAAATGCATATTAATTATAAAATATCAATATGTTAGAATGTTTTAGTTATTAGAAACATGACTGTCATGGAATGCATGGGAAACACTTTTGAAATAAGTTTACATAAATAAAACAATAGAACTCAAAATTAACCTACATTATAATTCAACTATATATACATTCAAAATTGTAATTGGTACTAGCGCATTTTCTTGAGTGTTTCTTTACTAGATGCTACTCTAAGCACCTTACCTCATCTTTTATCCCTCCAAACATCTTTCAAAATAAACATTATTGTCTCTAAAAAACAAATAAGAGGCTCAGAGAACTGAGGTTAATTTAATAGGCAAGTAGGAGAATATATTTTGAATCCTGATTTGTCTGTCTTAAAATCATATGCATTTTCCCTTTCCCAAAGGTACTTTTCCAAAGTTGGAAAGGACAAACAAGGAAAAAACAAGAACATGAAGAACCTTATTGTCATATAAAAGTAGCATGGTTAAAAGACAAAATTTTATTTTTATATTTTATTATATTTTTATTACATTTTGAAATTGATTTAATTCTTTTTGTAAAAGGAACCCAATATACAGTCTGCATCCTCATTCAAAACAATAAGAGTGATATGCATGAATTACCTGAAACATGCCAGGTTCAATGTGTGTTTTCCTCAACTCCATTTACATTCAAATTCACATACCTACCAGTAACCAAGAGTAACAAGTTATAGGCATTATTGTAGGAGTATAAACCCTCTTCTAAAGACAAAACAGACTGTAGATCTAAGTTCTGTCATGCAAACTTTCAACAGAGACATTCTCTAAGGATCTTTTTCTACATATCAAGCCAGAGGAAGGAAGGATTACTCATCCCACTTCAGGCCAACAGAGAAGGACTTCAGCAGGATGATTTGGAAAGATTAGGGGTCTCTACAAGAACATGAAAAAGGCATTTCCCTTCTCTGTTTGATGACTAATGAGCGCAAAAAACTCACAGACTCATCCTGCTGAAGCCTGGTGTACAGATTGGTGAGAAAGTTCTTGGGATAGCCTGATATGTATGCCCTGGAATTTGGGAGCATCCATGAGCCTAGCAATTGGTGCTTCCTTCTTTACTAGAGAACAGAAGACAATTGGGAGCTGCCTACATATCTACCATCTTGCATTATAAGCTTACATTTGTTTCCCTTAAGTTAAATAGACATCAAAGAATCATAACTGGATTCATGGTGATCTTATACATAGCCTGTCCCAGAAGGAAGCCTGCTATGGTGAAGGGACCCAGTGAGTCCCACCACCATGGGCAGTTTCTGAGGGGGAGTGGCATAACAAGAGTATAGGCAGATGGTATGTTGCCCATGTCAGGGTCTGAACAGAGCCTCTTAAAGAGCTCATAACTTGCATCCGACCAAGAGAGCCAGCATTTGGGAGGCACAACCAGCCAAATTACAATAGCACCAATTAGGTAATTTTTAGTCCCATCTTCTCTAATTCTTCCTCATCGAACTTGACTCTGAAGAAGTCAGAGGAAGCAAAAGGAATTAAGTGGATGTATGACTGGCTCAGAGTCTCTCAGGATGTTTCAGTCTAGATGTTGGTTGGGACTGCAGCCATCTGAAGGTTTGACTGGGGCTGGAGAACCTACTTCCTAGGTGACTCACTCATGTGCCTGATGAGTTGGTGCTGGCTATTGGCAGGAGGCCTCAGTTCTTCACCAAGTGGAACACTCCATAAAGCTATGTGAGAGTGTCTAAGACATGACTACTGGCACCCCCAGAGGAAGAAAATCAAGAGAGCATGTCAGAAGCCAAAATATCTTCTACAACCTAGCCTTGAAAGTCATATGTCATAATTTACACAATATCCTTATAAAAGTCAGCTGTATTTTATGTGGTAGGAGATTGCACACGTGTGTGTGTATACCAAGACATGCAAATCATTGAAGGGAGAGATAGTGTAAAGACAGAGCTAAGATCGAAAGAAGAGAGAGGCTTTGAATAAGATACATGATTCAGCATGTAATTTAGACCACACTGGACTTCTTTAAATACCCAAAAGTGAGTATACTTATAAAAATGGACTTATAACTGGAAAAATTATGGGAAGAATTGCAACTAGTAGTAGGTCATTTTCTAAGACTAGATGTACTAGTGCTTTGACATTTGCCTCCTGAATATGTGTGGAATCTCCCCCAGGTATCACAGTAACTAACTTTATCTAACATATAAATGACATGATAATGCTATATAATATTTGCAACCAAGTTGTGCCTAGAGTGTTTCTATCCTTCTTATATGGGATCGTCAAGACAAGAAAGCCTTATGAGCCCTGAGAACTAGTCAAAAAAAAAAAAAGGAGGACCACCCCAAAGCCAAGAGTTAGCAGCAAAGTAGGAAGTTAAGTGTTGGGAGCTATTTGAACTCACCAGTAGAGTGAAAATTCCTGGTAAGGGTATGGCAAGTGTGCACGGTCTCTTGCCCCCAGATAGCTCTCAAAATCTACCTTCTTGAAACTTTCATTTCTGCTTGAGCACCAAACCTCAAAATACTTTGCTGATGAATGTCACGAGCTGCCTGTCCCCTTGTCCTGTCCCTGAGACGTGACTGCACCTGGTCAGGGAAAAGGTAAGTAAACTAGATACACCCTAAGGCAACACATAACTTTCCCCTAAGCAATACGGATAACTGAATACCTTCTGGGACTGTATGCATTTGTGACAGTCACAACTGTGATAAAATATATCAGTCATCTTTGGGACTATGAGAGCAAGCATTATATCTCCTGAGAACTTGTTTTTCTGGGAACTTTCTCTTAGAGTTATAAACGGCCTAATGACCCTTATTCACAAAAAACTGACCTTTACTAAAGAATGCTGTTTGCCTCTTGGTTAAAGGTCGCTTCCTTGAGGCTAGACCTGAGGTTTTGTAAAAAATACCTGTGACACCATGAGTGCCTGTGGCTAAAATTGTAAAACTTATCTATGGGAAATCATTTACTGCCCTTTCTTGTCCTTGTGCCTTTTGCCATAAATAAACCTTGAGAACCAGACAAGATGGAAACGCCTGCCAGATGGGCAGGGGTGCTTGTCTGGGGATCAGAACGAAATGCAAGGCTCTCTCACTCTCTCTTTGGCCTACACCGTCATCCTTCGGGGGAACCCTGGACTTGCAGGAGCTGGACTCCGGCAGTTAAGAATTTAGTTGGTGGGGTGCCTGGGTGGCTCAGTCAGTTGACTGTCCGACTTCAGCTCAGCTCATGATCTCACGGTTTGTGGGTTCGAGCCCCGCATCAGGTTCTGTGCTGACAGCTCAGAGCCTGGAGCCTGTCTTCAGATTCTGTGTCTCCCACTCTCCCTGCCCCTCCTCTGCTCATACTCTGTCTCTCAAAAATAAATAAATGTAAAAAAAAATTGTTAAATAGATGATAAAAATAAAAATATTTATTAAAAGAAAGAGTTTAGTTGGTGTGGTAAAGCCTATCATAGGTTGTCATCTGTAGGCTAGATGATTCTTTAGCTCCCAGCCTGTACCTGTCGTTACACTTCCTTTGGAATCTTGGTCCTCTTTTCTGCCAGCCTCAGGAACATGTGCACTCCAAGGAAATAGCCTTTTTACATTATTAAACATTTAACATCACTAACCAAAGAAGAAAGTAGGGACATTTGCCTTACATTTGTGTACTACAGGAAATACATCAGCAAATATATTTGGTTCCTCCTCAGAGGCAAACCAAGACGACATTTCTCATCTTTCTTGGGCTCCCATTTTGTGTGAGCTCCCATTTTCCTTCAAGGACTTCTGAGATGGGTCTGGCAGCTTCCTTTTTGGTCTTCAGAGTCTAATCTTCACACAAAATCAGAAGGGTCCTTTTAAAACATATCCAGATCAAGTCACCACTTTGCTTAAAACCCTCCAAACAATTTCCTTCTTCCTTAGTAAAATTTTATCTTTAAAGTACCATTATTTGATACAGAAATCCATATACCCAAAAGATTTGAAAGTAAAACTTAAATATTTATACATCCATTTTCATGGCAGCCTTATTCATAATAGCCAAAAGGTGTAAGCAACCAAGTGTCCATCGACGTATGAATGGGTAAGCAAAATGTCCTATACACATACAACAAAATGGTATTCAGCCTTAAAAAGAAGGGAAGTCCAAAAAAAAAAAAAAAAAAGGCCAGGGGTGGTGCCTGGGTGGCTCAATTGCTTAAGCGTCCAACTCTTGATTTTGACTCAAGTCATGAGCTCATGGTTTGTGAGATCAAGCGTCTGTTGGGCTCTGTGCTGACAGTGCAGAGCCTGCTTGGGATTCTCTCTCTCCCTGTTTCCCTACCCCTTCCCTGCATGCATGCACACATTCTTGCTCTCAAAATAAATAAACTTAAAAGAAAAGAAGGGAAATTCTGACATATGCTATGGCATGTATAAACTTTGAAGATATTATAAGGAAAATAAATAACCATTCTCTAACCAGAAAAAAAGAAAGTTCCTTCTTGCCAAGTACCTCACTACATAAGCCTCTGTCAATGGCTTCCAAGAAGACAAGTGTTGGAAAAAAATATTTTGTTCACATGTGGCTTATATAGTTACAATACCTCTCCAATGCTCAGCAATATCTAAAACTTGGAAATTGGACAGAAAGCTGTTTGCATGACATTTTAATGACAGACAAGCCCACTGAAGGGTCCTCAGGCTTGGAGAATATAATGCAGGTTGACATGAACATCTTTTTATAATTTTATCTAAGTTATAGGTTGATTTATAGAAAACTAATGAGGTGAAATGTTATTCTTTGTGTTCACAGATAAGGTTACCCTACAGGTTTGGGTTTATTGCCTTGTAGTTCATTAATCAATTTCATATCCAATTTCACAATATTATGTTTAGAATCCCTTCTTGCACTTATTAATCCACTTTCTCATATTCTCCTGGAACCTGCATTGTTACCCAGCTGGCTCCCTCATTAATAAATTGATTAAAACATTGATATGGGTTTATTATTTATATTAAAGTACGTTTATAACATTTTTTGCTAATATATAAATTTTTACTTCATACTTGTTCAAAGAGCTGTCTTAGATTTCTTTAGGCACAGCTTGTCATTATATATCACAAAAGGGAAGTAGAAGTGAAAGCAATAAGTTAAGGAATTTCCAGATCCTCTTTCTATTCACAGGAAGACTCTTATAATACACTTTCCAGCTCAGAGTCGTCAATGTTCGTGTTTTTCCACAGGTAGTGGTGATGTAATATTTCTTTTTTTAAATGTTATTTATTTATTTATTTATTTATTTATTTATTTTGAGAGAGAGCAAAAGCAAGAGAGAGCATGGAGAGAAGGGCAGAGAGAGAAGGAGAGAGAGAATACCAAGCAGTCTCCACACTGATATGGGGCTCAAACCCATGAACTGTGAAATCATGACCTAAGCCAAAATCAAGAGTCAGATGCTTAACTGACTGAGTCACCCTGGCATCCCCTATTTTTAAAAATGTTTGTGTGTCTGTGTGTGACTGTGGTGATGTAACATTTCTTAAAACTATGCTTCTGAATTCAGTCATCTCCAAAATACTGCAATTTGTCAAGTTTTGATGCTTGCATTTTTTGGCTTTACATATGATCAGTAATTTTACAAGTAGTTTAGTAATAAAGCATAATACAGCTTTATCTACAAGATCTTTCCTTAGGTCCTGTAAAACAATATATTATTGCTTTGCTGGACCATGTGCAATTGTAGTCATTTTATTTATTTCTCCAAGGAAAATATTTACTTTGTTACCTTTGAATTTATGTCTTCCTCTTTCATTTTTGTGCCTTTCTCTGTATCTAATACTGTTATTGGGGTTTAATAAACATACACAAACCCCCATGTGTTTAAGTTGTATAATTTGGAAAGATTTGACTATATGTATACCCATGAAACTATCACCAGAATCAAGATAATGAATACAGGGGCACCTGGGTGGTTTAGTTGATAAAGCATCTCACTATTGACTTCAACTAAGGTCATGATCTCATGTAGGTGGAACCGACCTTTGCATTGGGCTCTATACTGACAGCATGGAGTCTGCTTGGGATTCTTTCTCTCTCCATCTCTCTCTGCCCGTACCATATCCAAGCTTTCTCCGTCTTAAAATAAATAAACTGGAAAAAAAAAAAAGATAATGAATGTATTCATCACCCCCAAAGTTTCTGTGATTATGTTTATATCACATTTGAGCATTACATTTTGACACTAATATGAAGAAGATTTCAATGTAAATTGTAAATAAATAATGAGTAAACTGTACAAGAAATTTCCTAACTACAGTCTTAAAGAGGGAAGAGGATCTTATATTAGTTTCCTTGTTGCTGCTGTAACAAATTACCACTAACTTAGTGGCTTAAAACAACAGAACTTATTTTCTTACAGCATGGAAGTCGGAGGTTCAAAATCAGTTTCACTAACCTAAAGTCAAGGTGTTTGTGGAGCTGTCGAAGCCTTCAAGGGAGAATCTCTTTCCCTGCCTTTGCCAGCTTCTAGGAACTACCTATATTCCTTGACTTGTGGCCCTTTCCCCACCACTGCGATCTCTGCTTCTACTTTCTCTCTGACTCTGGCTCTCCTGCCTCCTACCCATAAGGATAAATGTGACTACATTGGACCTACACTGATACAGCAGGATCATCTTTCTAACTCAAGATCTTGAACTCAATCACATCTGCTAAGTCCTTTTTTTCTGATGTAAAATAATGTTAACAGGTTCTGGGGATTAGTATGTGAAAATCTTTTTTTGGGGGGGGGTGCATTATTCAGTTTGCCACAGTTCCTAAGGAGTTAGTTGAGTCCATCTGTATCTCCTACCATCTATACCACATGTAGGAACACCCTCTCAGCATTCCCCTATTTGGCTAGACTCCCATTGGGCTTATGGAAACCTTAGAGTCTCCAAGAGTGCAAGAGAAAGTGAGGCAAAGCCTCTCTGTCCCAGTGGGGAAGCTTCAGCTGGTGACTATTTCTGTAGGTATAGATGTTGAGGGCAAGAAGTTTCTTACCCAACAGAAGACTCAACTCTACTTCTGGGTGAAAAGCTGGTAAGAACATGTGTCCTTGTAGTGTTCTTTCTCTTGGCATGCTGCATGATCACTCCAGTAACTCTCTTCTCCCTTCTCCTTCATCCACTTCTCTCTATCTCTCCCCTCCCCACATCACCTATATGTCCTGCAGGGTGTTGCCCTCTCATTCTTTGTTCTTAAGATAAAAGCTCCTTGCATTTTTTTTCTTTCTTAATAGCTTTCAGGAAGAGCCTAAATCTTTAGCATGGAAAATAGATTTCCTTTTCCTTAAGGGCTGGGAAGTGAAATGAAAGGCCGGGAAGATTCCACCAATTTGTATAATCCATCCAAGAGAAGAAGAGAGGTTTCCCTTGCATCTCCAGAACAGTTCTGAATGATTCTATTAAAGAAAACAAAAAAAAGCAGAGCAAATATTTTGCATACTTAAAAACAATGGAACAATTATAAGTGCAGTCTTGAAAACTCAAACAGGAGGGAACATAATGAAAGATGTTTTCTGGTGACTCTAAAGTCACATTAAAAATAGAAATGCAGAGGGGGAAATTCTACTGGTGTGTTTTCAATGTTTGAATAGCATCCGATGTGAATGAACCCCAACTTTATTTCCAGAGTTCTGGTCCTACTATCCAATACTGTATGGAACATTTCCATTTGTAGTCATTGTAAGGGTTCAATTTTTCTTCTTTATTGTTTTTTCTTTTTTTGAGGAGGGAAGTAGCTGTCACCCCACTCTCCTCTCTGGAGAGTCTCCTTGAAAACATAATAAGCTCCATGAGAGGCCCTTATCTTTGGGATTTATGATGCAAGATCAGGGCCTTGTGATACTTGGAATTGTAAAAACCTACCTCCAAAATTGATTTAGAAAACTCTCAGGAAGGAAAAGGGGACAATAACAGGCACATCCATTTATCTCCTAAGGAGATAAGAGATTTTTTCATTGTTCTTTCTTCTTCTGTGCTGTATAAAATTGTGTGATATTCAAACCAGACTATAGTTGTGAAAATCATAGTCATTTTCATGTTACCTTCCAGGTGTATAAATCTGATCATGCTTAGTCAGAAATCGATTGTTTCTCTGTCTCTTCTATCTTGGTACTGTTAAAGTAAAAAGATTGGGCCCAAAGTGGAGTCACTCATGCTAAGCCCCATGTCAGCAAGCCAAAAGTTAACTAAGTTTCTATGCTGGCTTTCCCAGAAATGGAAGGCCCAGATCAACCACTCAGCATGTGTCTGCTCAACACAACTTACCTGACCAGGCTCTGAGCCTTCCCTTTGCTTTACATGAAGGGAGTAACCCTGTTTCAGTCAATCAGCAAACTCCCAGTGCAACTTCCTTTTTCCTGTTCACTTTGGTCTATAAAAATCTCTTCCTTTGTATAGCTCTTCAAAGCCCCTTTATATTTCCTAGTTTGAATGCTGTTCAGCTCATGAATGCTGGATAAAACCAATAAAACCTTTAAAATTTATCAGTAGAAATATGGTCTTTAAACGGTAGAGAGAGCTATTTGTTGGCAGGTGTTGAGGAGGACATTTTTTCCCTCTATTCTTTTAGGTTCTGGTTCTTTTGGCTGGTCTATAAATTAAGTTGACATAAGATATATTAATAGGAGAAAAACAAATTTAATTATGTATGTATGAAAGCTGCCTAAGAATATGAGATTCACAGGCAGTTAGGCAACTGCGGATTACATGCCAGCCATTCTGAGCTAAGGAGAAGGGGATAGCAGTCTGTGGCTCCAAAGGGATGAAGACAACTCACAGGAAGATGGGAAGAACAAATGTTGATAAACAAGTATTTACCATACCATGTACAGGCAATGGGACAGAGAAGAGTTTGGTCTGCAGGCTTGCTGAGCTTCCCCCCAGCTTTCCACACCAGATCCGTATTCTTTGTAGTTATCTCTGGTAATCCCTCTCTTCTTGGACCAAGCCCTTTATCGAAATTCTTTTAAGCAGTTAAGGGGGAGGTGAAAGCTCTTTCTGAGTCTCTTGGGCCTTGATTGACTTCAAATCAAAGTCATCCACATGCGAAATCGGACATTTTTGGGTACCCGTTCACAGGACTGTTCTATTTCCTCAAAACATGTTGTCAAATATCTCAAGCTCGATGTACTCAAACCAGAATCTACCAATTTCCCACTTCCTCAGCCCCAAACTTCCTCTTACTCAGACTTCCTCTTAGGCCTAAAAATAACACAGTCTGATAGAGGTTTTAAAATACTTCCTGAATCTCCTCACACTGAAGCCAGTGGTCTTTCTGTGCTTTCTTCTTTTTCCTATACCACCTCTTCTCCTTTCTTTTCCTTTTATTCCATCTTAATGAAGAGAATTAACCTGATAGTTCTGCTTGCAAAAATGCAGTATGCTTACTGTGACAAATCCAAACATAATGGACAATTTTTTTTTTAAGTAAAAGTTGAGTGAAATCTCCTAGGTAACATTTTCATACATCTTACTGGTATTTTGATAAATACAGAGAAGGTTTCCAGAGTATAAATTTATTTGTTTTACTCCTTGAATTGAAGCCCTTTAATACCTTTTCATTTCTCGTTGGATAAAGTTCACACTCTGTACATTGAGCTCTTGCCATTCATTACTTCTCCATTCTGTTCTCTTGCAAGAAGCCCAGTGTCCCATTGCCCCCACCTGACTAAGACTTCACCATAGCCATTCACACCCTCTGCACCCGCCTCAGTCCTCCTGACAAATACCCAGCCTTCCCTGTGGACTGAGAACTAGAAGGGTAGGTAGAGAGTCATGCTTACCTTGGAATCCCAGCACCTAGCCCACGGTGAGGTACATAAGAGGCATAATCAATATTTTTGAATGAATGTATGAGAAAGCTTTGGTTCTAGATAACCCATTCAAGAGACATTTAAGTGTCAACTGGATGGCAGATTTTATCTTGTTATTATAAAGATAAAAGATCCATAAGACAAGGCTCTCCTCCTCAAGGTCTTCATAATCTCCTGTTGGTCTTTTAGACAGAAATGTCTCTAAACTAGAGAAGGACAGTTTTTCAGCCTGTGTCGTCTTGATACCAATACCTTTAAAGGTATCACCTGAACCTGCAATTCTGGGATTCTAAACACTATTATGATCTGCTACTTTGTCTACTATCCTTTTCAAGATAAATTAGTGCAGTAAGGCTATCCTCTCCATTCTCTCTTTTTTTTTAATCATGGTAAAATATATATAATATACCCCCTTTAACCATGGTAAGTATACAATTTAGTGGCATTCATTACATTCTCAATGTTGTGCAACCACCACCACCATCTATTTTCAAAACTTTTTCATCAGAGCAAACAGAAACTCTACATCCGTTAAGCAAGAACTCCCCACTCTCTTCCCTTCTGCCCCTGGTAACCTCTCATCTACTTTCTATCTTTGTGAATTTGTCTGTTCTAGCAATTTCACATAAGTGGAATCATACAACATTTGTCCTTTGCTGTCCAGCTTATTTCAATCAGCATGATGTTTTCAAGGTTGCAGTGAGCCTTTTTATTTTCATTTTTACTCTCGCTCTCTCTCTCTTTTTTTTTTTTTTTTTTTTTTTTAGCTATAGGGGGAAATGTTTAGTCTGCTATCCGTTTAGAAATAAATCAGAGAATCAGTGTTTTCAATTTTCATTTTTGCTTGGAATATCTTTCATAACAAGGAATAAGTGCTTATAAACCCGATTCATTTTTTCCCTCCTTCCTTTGGGAAAATGTAATTGGTTTCTGGCTCATGCGTTTATGATATATTCTTTCTTCAGGGGCCTTATTCTATCCCCCATTCCCACTCCACAATTTTCCCCTGCTCTGTGGCTGTTCGTTGACACGAACCAGAGTAACAAGGGTTCTTTAACCATAGGCTGGTGGAACGGATGCTGTTATTCATTAGGTATCTCGTTCCTTTTTCCCAAATCTGGAAATGAGATATTTTGAAGTTGGGGCTAAGAGAAATTTTTGCTGTTCATTGCCCTCTAGTTACATTTCATGTTCAGTCATAATTTTTCCATCAGTGGCCAAAAGCCAAGATTGTGACTATCTTTTCAGGTTCTTCAGTTCCTTATAAATGCTTTATTATCAGCTTTCTTAAGCATGGCCACAGATGGCTAGCACAGAAATGGCTAAAACTCTTCCTACTCTTTTTTCTTAGCTGATTTACATTAAACTCTGCTCTAACACTTTTCCTCTTTTGGCAACATCAACAAAATAATAATAGTGATACTTGTGTTGGAGAAGAAAAATAATTTCTCCTATATTCTTCATTGTTTTTGACTGAGGTCTTCCCATCCTGTACCAAAGGATGGATTAACAAGAGAAAAACAAACATGTTTAGTAACATATATCCAGTGAAACCTTGGTTTGTAAGCATAAATTGTTCCAGAAACATGCTGATAATCCAAAGTACTTGTATATCAAAGCATATGTCTTCATAAGAAATAATGGAAACTCAGACGATTTGTTCCACAACCCAAAAATAGTTAAACATTTTTTTAATGTTTTTATTTTATTTATTTTTGAGAGACAGAGAGAAACAGCACGAGCAGGGGAGGGTCAGAGAGAGAGGGAGACACAGAATCTGAAGCAGACTCCAGGCTCTGAGCTGTCAGCACAGAGCCCTACAAGGGGCTCAAACCCACGAACCGTGAGATCATGACCCGAGCTGAAGTTGGACGCTTAACCGGCTGAGCCACCCAGGCCCCCCCACAACCCAAAAATATTAATATAAAAATGATTATGATACTGTAATAAAATACAAAATAATAAGGAAAATACGAAATATAAAGAAAAATGAACAAACTAACCTGCCCTTGCCTTTGAAAACCTTCGTGGCTGGTGTGAGGGAGACAAGAGAGAGGAAGTTTACTATGTATGAGGATGTTTGCTATCACTAATGGAATCACTGCTATCTATTGGCTCAATGGAATTTTTTTCTTTTACTGCAACTTTAACAAGGAAGCTATTCAATGACACTTGCTTTTGCCTCCTTTTGAGGATTTTGCAGAAATGTGACATTGCATTATTGTTAAACAGACTCATCGCTTGCACTGATACAGTCTTATTCAAGTGGTGCATTTCTACAAAATTTTGCATTGTTTCCCACATTTTACACATCTCCCTAATCTCATTTGAAGTGAGGGATTCTTCTGTTTTTTTCTCCTCTTCTGCAGATGAGACTGCAGATAATACACAGATGTAGACTTCTTATAAAATCTTGCAATTTCCACCACTCGTGTATCTCGTTCATACTTCTTGATAATTTCCTTCCTAACTTCCACTGTAATCCTCTCCTTTATACGACCTTTGTTTTCAACCTTTTCTACAAACCTTTTTCTTTACTTCACTCTATATGCTCGCATCAATGTTGACTATAGCGTAGTATTAATAAACTCTTATCATAGACTGTATTTAATGTAACTGGCAATAAGGCAGCAGAGAAAGGTCTCTAACTGCAAGAAGCCTGACCTTGAATGAAGCAAACAAAGCATTCCTAAGCTTTCCTTTGTTTGGGAAAGCAAAGGACTGTCCATAGGTGGTTCGAAGTGACAAAATAATATAGGAATGTCAGTTGTGGGCACCTTGCAATGTTCTGAAAAATCACTGATTTCTGCCAAACACTGTGGCCTAAGACCAAGCATCTCAGCATAGGAGATGACCACCCACAATCCTCAGAGAGAGAGAGAGAGAGAGAGAGAGAGAGAGAGCACAAAGAGAACCATTGGCTCATTTGTGATCATGTGATGTTCGGCATCAGGTACTACTTGTATTTCAATACATTGCTTGTTTATCAAGTTAAAATTTATTAGAAATATTTTCTTGTCTTGCAGAACACTCACAGAACAATTTACTCACAATCCAAGGTTTTACTATACTTCCCGTATACATGGGAGACACCAAGGAAAACTGAGTGAGTTTCCACAGTGGCTCAAGCCACCACCTTAAATACTATCTTCAGCTGAAGGCAAAAGAGAGATATTGGAGGTTGGGGGGAATCTAGTTGTGGAAAATTTCCAGGAAAGCACAGTGAAAAAAGGTTAAGGTTTGTTGTGCAGATTTAAGTGGGTGCCTCCTCCATTGACAAGATTCTCTTGTGATTTAGAATCATCCTCTTCCTGGTGGAGAGATACATGTACAAAGAGATTTCCATTATAAAATTTCCTTACAAAAGGGTAGCTTTTACTATTTTTTATTCTTCACTGCCTTTTCTCAAAAATAATCAGCTCAAAATAACCCATATGCCTAAGAGGCATATTTTGGGGTGACACATTCAGCTACTCTTCATTGGCTCTATAATGTTTTACATTTTCAATGAGATTTCCTATGAAGTTGGGGAGGAAAAATATTTCCATCTACCCTTTCAGGTTCTGTAGCCAGGGCACAGGGGCAAATGAGCCCCTGCCTCTGGAGATCCCAAACAGACGAGGTTCAGCTATTGCCACTGACAAAATCCAAAGGCAGAGAAATGAGGGTGATGAACCAAGGAATTTATTTCAGTGAGGCCAACAATGAGAAGACAACAGACTAGTGTTTCAAAGACTTCCAAAGTACTGAAAATACTTCAAAGTTTATATAAGAAAAAATATAGCAAAGGTGGGTGTGTCCATGCAGGTAGGCGGTGAAAGTCAAATCGATCATTGTCTTGGAGTCAATCATAGGCCTGGTCTTGCTGGCTCAGGGAAATCCTTAGACTTGAGTTTCAGTTCCTATGGGTGGGGGCGGGGAGGGGGATGATTTGTCCTCAGGGTCTTCTGCTTGAGCTAAGAGACAAACTGGAAAGAAGAACACAACTAGAAAGTTTGAGGTCAAAATTGTAAGAGTTACCTTAAGATGGTGACTGGGCGGCCATTTTGCTGTGGGTTGAAGGAGAGCTCCATGCACCGACAACCCTCACCTGCAGACCTGGAATGTCCCGTGCTGTTTGAAAACAGCCAATCATGAAGCTCCAACTTCTCCTCACCCCACCGCGGCCCAAAATGCCCTTACTTAGTAATCTGCTCTCCCGAGACCAAACCAGGAACTCTTTCACCCATAAAACACCTTGCCCCTCCCATACTGGGTTCGACTTCCCGGACTCAACCCCTACTCGAGTCCTGGAACCTCGCCCGGGGTCCGCAGACCCCAATAAAGGCTTTCTTGGCTCCATAACTTGGTCTCTCTCTTTCCTCTCATCTCTGCCTCCACATATTAAATCTTACAAAAATGATGGCAGTGAAAGTCCTCTTTCAGTTCTGTGATTACTCTAAGAATTAAACTGACATTAAACAGGGGAAAACACCAATTAAACTTTTTTTATTAAGTTTATTATTTATTTATTCTGAGAGTGTCAGAGGGTGTGAATGGGAGCAAGAGACAGAGAGAAAGAGAGAGGGAAAATCTCAAGCAGGGTCCCCGCCATCAGCACAGAACCTGATGCAGTGGGGCTCCAACTCATGAAACTGTGAGATCATGACCCAAGCCAGAATCAAGAGTTGGATGCTTAGTTGACTGAGCCACCCAGGCATTCTCCAAAACCCAATTTTAATCATCTACATACACAGTGGAGCCCCATCTACCCACAGTGGAGCTACCACCAAAGGTGGCCAGGTGATGGAGACTTATATACCTACCATCCTGAACTAAGAAAAGGGATAGGAGTTTGGGGCTTGTAGGTGGGGGGAAGCAATTCACAGGAAGGTGAGAGGAGAAAATGTATGGTAAAGAAAGTATACCCCACCCTGTAGATAAGTCTCAAAGGCGAAAAGTTTATTTCTGCTAAATATTTCTCTTCCTGGCACCCAGGGAAAGACACTTACAAACGGAGATTCCCTTTATAAATGGAGATTTCCTTTACAAATATAAACTTCCTTTACAAAGGGTAACGCTGCTACTCTGTTTTCAGAACTTCTCCCATGTCTGCTTCCCCGCCCCCCCTAATATATAGCTCAAAATAATCTTATGACAAAGAGGCATATTTTGGGGGTAGTGTACTCTGGTACTCTTCAATACGGATCTATTTTATCCTGAAAACAATCTCAGAAAGGAGGTGGGGTGGGGTTTCCTCTTTCTCTCTTTACAAATAAAGAGATTTAAAATATAGAGAATTTAGGTTGATCTGCACCAATGCATGCAGCTAGTAAGTGGTGGAGCAGAAAGGGCAACGGTGATTTGTGATTGGTTCTGGAGGCCCTGTCTCAGTTAGACAAAGAGGCCACTCAATAAACATTTGTTGAATGAATGAATGATACGCTTGCGTTTGCTCTCGCCTGACTGACCATACTGTTGGCAGGCTCTACAAAAAGCCTGATGTTTCTTAGAGTGAGCAGAGTTTTCCCACCCTGACTTCCTTCCCAGGGTCTCAGAACGCTGTTATTTAGATACACCTTTAGATGAATAGTTTACCTTTCCAAGCAGCAGAATATGCATGATTTATAAAAATTCTCAGGTCCTGGTTATAAGAGAATAACATGCGAGACAGTGCAGGACTTGGTTCACTATTCATTCATAAAACTCTTGTAATTAAAAAAATATACCTAATGCATTAGATTAGGAAAGAGAAGGGCTAAGGGGGTTGAGTTTGGGCCAAAAGGAGAAAATATTTTCATAATTAAATGGTAGAAGGCTACTCATGGCTGTATGGTGACAGTGAATTATAAACTGAAGAATATGATAAACTTTGCATCTGAGATCGACAAAGAAAAAAGCATCTTCTATATTTCTTTCACTCTCCTCTCCTATGCAGACGTGGAGGGGAAACAAAACCCACAAAACCGAAGCCCATCTAAAGAGATGTTGGTTTTGAATTTCACTTTTATTTATTTGTTTTAATTTTAATTTTAATTTTTTTTTGTAATGGAGGGCTTTACTTGAAAGGTTGGAAATCACTCTTATTTTGTAAGTAGCATCCTTTTGGAGAAGTGCAATCTCTAATGAAAGAATTCCTTACAGAGCTGTGGTCCTAAAATGCAAGCCATTTCTGCCAGTTGCTCAAAGATCTTTTCTGCCACCTGGGGAGTTGCTCTCAATTGTATTGACTTTCTGTGACCTTCCTTTATCATGCAAACCAAGGCAGTCTAATTGACTGAGCCGGGTTCTTCCCAGTCCCCAGCAGATGGTCATTACTCATAGCAAGTGAATGGGAGGATTACAGTTGGGCTCTGGCCCTCCCTACCACTCTGTAAACCAGTAAACAGGTTCAAGGTCCCAAGCTTAGACCGATATTTGCAATGGCTGATATTCTATCATCCTTTCTGGAGCAGATTTCTATTTTGAAAGCTTTAAATTTTCCAAATCACAGGTGATGACTGATCCAAAATATTATACAGGACTTGGTCTAAATTCTTAAATCATTTACATGTAACAGTAAAGACAGAATGCTATTTCAATATTAGTCATGAAAGAGAATAGGAAACAAAAAGAACTCCTTATTTTGAAAGCTTCTAGGAAAAACCATTTTTAATACAGATAACATGTTTTCAAATTCTAAGATACTGGAAAAAATGGAAAAACGGAAATCATAAGAAAAAATATCTGAGAATCACAACACCCAGAGATAAGATAAATAACCCTTTGGTGAATTGTACTTCTTTCCAATTACTTGTCTTTTTTTCCTTTAATTTCTTAAATCTTTATTCATTTCCGAGAGAGAGACAGAACACCAACGGGGGAGGGGCAGAGACGGAGAGGGAGACATAGAATCTGAAACAGGCTCAGGCTCTGAGCTATCAGCACAGAGACTGACTTGGGGCTCGAACTTGGGAACGGTGAGATCGTGACCTGAGCCAAAGTCGGATGCTTAACCGATCAAGCCACCCAGGTGCCCCTCCAATTTCTTGTCTTTACACTTGTATTTTTACTAAATTAGAACTTACTAAATATTCATTTTTTAGTTTTGCTTTATTTCACTGAATATTATGAATCATTAGCGTTTTTCATATTACTAATAACTTCACTGAACTGTTTTCGAGTAGTGCTTTATGGTTTTTCATGTGGATATGCATTAAAAATAACCAAGATATTAAGTGTTAAAACAAAATTTCCCACAGACAATATACTGATATAGTAGGCTTTTATTCAGTGCTTCATGAATTGGACTGCATCTAATCTAGCAGATAGAAAGAAGCCACAAGAACTGCCCAAGGCAAGAGATTTTCTTTAAATTTATTTTTGAGAGAGAGAGAGAGCATGAACGTGAATGGAGGAGGGTCAAAGAGAGAGGTAGACAGAGAATACCAAGCAAGCTCTCCAAGCAGTACAGAGTGTGATGCGGGGCTTGATCCCACAACCATGAGATCTTGACCTGAACTGAAATCAAGAGTCACATGCTCAATGTACTGAGCCACCCAGGTCCCCTGGTAAGAGCTTTTTACAGCCCAAAGTGAACAGGAATAAAGAATATTTCTGGATACTGTTAAGGACTTTTTTTTTTTAAAAGAGAGAGCATAAGTGGGGAAGGGCATTGAAAGAGAGAGGGAGACACAGAATCTGAGGCAGGCTCCAGGCTCTAAACTGTCAGCATGGACCCCAGTGCAGGGCTCGAATTCACAAACTGTGAGATCATGACCTGAGCTGAAGTTGGACGCTTAACCAATTGAATCACCCAGGTACACTTGGATACTATTAAGGATTTTACTTGGAGTTTGTGATGGCACATGTTGATTTGGTCTAATGTCAATTAAACACTTATGGCCTTGGTTTCCATTCTTTTATTAATTAAAAAAAAGATATAAGTACTGTGAGAAGTAAATAGGATGATTCATTTTCAGAAATACCAAATAAAAACTGTCCTGTCTAGTTAGCAATAAGTTTACAACCTATTGGGAATATGTATGAAACCCCTCCCCCCTAATGGAGTCCTAATCCCTTAGACACTTCACTTCCTGGTTCTTCCTCCCCTCTCCATTTCTTATTTTTCATAGGCTTTGCAAGAAGTATGTACCCAAAAACCGAAGTCTCTGTCACCTCAAGAAAGTACACATGTTCCGTTCGGACTACTTGTTGCCTTACATGAGCATAGGCGACTTCCAGGGAAGGCTGTAATCTCTGTAAGTACTCAGCCAATGAGGGGAGAGACTTCATGCTAGGAGATAAATTGCCTGCAATAACTGCTCCATGTACTTGTCCATGAGACACTAGCTCTTGCAAGAATGTTGATGAAAGCCTCACTTCACTGTGCATTCAGTCTCCATGTCTTTCCTTTTTTTTTTTTTTTGTTTAGGCAACAAAATTTTATGTAAATTTGAAATATTCATAAGCCAAACACAGGACCTCATCTGTAACTTTTAGAAAGTACAAATAGGAGTCTCAAGAAATATGCTTTATGGAGAAACTCTATTCATCAGTAATTAAAAAATTTTTTTCATGTCATATATAGTTTATTGTCAAATTGTTTTCTATATAACACCCAGTGCTTTTCCCCACAAGTGCCCTCCTCCATTATCATCACCCCCTTCCCTACTCCCCTTCCCACTTCAGCCTTCAGTTTGATTTCACTATTCAAGAGTCCTTCATGATTTGCCTCCCTCCCTCTCCCTAACTCTTTTTCCCCCTTCCCCTTCCCATGGTCCTCTGTTAGTTTCTCCTGTTAGACCTGTGAGTGAAAACATATGGTATCTGTTCTTCTCCACCTGACTTATTTCGCTTAGCATGACACCTTTGAGGTCCATCCATGTTGCTACGAATGGCCATATTTCATTATTTCTCATTGCCATGTAGTATTCCATTGTATATATAAACCACATCTTCTTGATCCATTCATCCGTTGATGGACATTTAGGCTCTTTCCATGATTTAGCTATTGTTGAAAGTGCTGTTATGATCATTAGGGTACATGTGCCCCTATGCATCAGCACTTCTATATACCTTGGGTAAATCCCCAGCAGTTCTACTACTGGGTCATAGGGGAGTTCGACTGATAGCTTTTTGAAAAACCTCTACACTGTTTTCCAAAGAGGCCATACAAGTTTACAATCCCACCAACAGTGTAGGAGGGTGCCCGTTTCTCCACATCCTTGCCAGCATCTATAGTCTCCTAATTTGTTCATTTTAGCCATTCTGACCAGTGTGAGGTGATACCTCAGTGTGGTTTTGATTTGTATTTCACTGATGATGAGTGATGCTGAGCATCGTTTCATGTGTTTGGTGGCCATCTGGATGTCCTCTTTGGAGAAGTGTTTATTCATGTCTTCTGCCTATTTCTTCACTGGATTATTCATTTTTTAGGTGTGGAGTTTGGTGAGTTCCTTGTTTGGATACTAGACCTTTATCTGGTAAGTCATTTGCTACTATCTTTTCTCATTCTGTCGGTTGCCTATTAGTTTTCTTGATTGTTTCCTTTGCAGTGCAGAAACTTTTTATCTTGATGAGGTCCCAATAGTTCATTTTTGCTCTTGATTCCCTTGCCTTTGGGGATGTGTCAGGCAGGAAATTGCTGTGGTTGAGGTCAAGGAGGCTGATTCCTACTTTCTCCTAGAGGGTTTTGATGGTTTCCTGTCTCACGTTAAGGTCCTTCATCCATTTTGAGTTTGTTGTGTATGGTGTAAGAGAGTGGTCTAGTTTCAGTCTTCTGCATGTTGCTGTCCAGTTCTCCCAGCACCACCTGATAAAGAGGATATCTTTTTTCCATTGGATACTTCTACCTGCTTTGTCAAAGATTAATTGGCCATACATTTGTGGGCCCAGTTCTGATTCTCTATTCTATTCCATTAGTCTATGTATCTGTTTTTGTGCCAATACCATACTGTCTTGATGATGACAGCTTTGAAGTAGAGGGTAAAGTCTGGGATTGTGATGCCTCCCGTTTCGGTTTTCTTCTTCAATATTACTTTGGCGATTTGGGTTTTGTTTTGTTTGGTTTTGGTTTTGGTTTTGGTTCTTTTGTGGTTCCATACGAATTTTAGGATAGTTTGTTCTAGCTTTGAGAAGCATGCTGGTGCAATTTTGATTGGGATTGCATTGAATATGTAGATTGCTCTGGGTAATAATGACATTTTAACAAAGATTGTTGGGAGCTATTTGAACTCACCGGTAGAGTGAAAATTCCTGGTGAGGGTACAGCAAGTTTGCACGGTCTCTTGCCCCCAGATAGCTCCCAAAATCTACCTTCTTGAAACTTTCATTTCTGCTTGAGCACCAAACCTCAAAATGCTTTGCTAATTGGAGTCAGGAGCTGGTTGTCCCCCTGCCCTGTCCCTGAGGTGTGACTGCACCTGGTCAGGGAAAAGATAAGCAAGTAAACTAGATACACCCTAATGCAACACATAACTTTCCCCTAAGCAATACGGATAACTGAATACCCTCTGGGCCTGAATGCCTTTGTGATAGTCACCACTGAGATAAAATGTATCAATTATCTTTGGGACTATGAGAGCAAGCATATCTCCTGAGAACATGTTTTTCTGGGAACTTCCTCTTAGAGTGATAACAGCCTAATGACCCTTACTCATAAAAAATTGACCTTCACTAAAGAATGCTGTTTGCCTCTTGGTTAAAGGAAGCTTCCTTGAGACTAGACCTGAGGTTTTGTAAAAATACCTATGACACCATGAGTGCCTGTGGCTAAAATTGTAAAACTTATCTATTGGAAATCATTTACTGCCCTTTCTTGTCCTTGTACCTTTTGCCATAAATAAATCTTGAGAACCAGACAAGGTGGAGACACCTGCCAGATGGGCAGGAATGCTTGTCTGGGGATCAGAACGAAACGCAAGGCTCTCTCACTCTCTCTTTGGCCTACACCGTCATCCTTCAAGGGAACCCTGGACCTGCAGGAGCTGGACTCCGGCAAAAGATTATTCTTCCAGTTTATGAGCATGGAATGTTTTTCCATTTCTTGGTGTTTTCTTCAATTTCTTTCAGAAGTTTTCTATAGTTTTCATCAGACACGTCTTTTACATTTTGGGTTAGGTTTATTCCTAGGTACTTTTTGGTTTTTCTTCCAATTGTGAATGGAATCTGTTTCTTGATTTCTCTTTCTGTTGCTTCATTATTGGTGTATAAAAATGCAACCGATTTCTCTACGTTGATTTTACACCCTAAAACTTTGCTGAATTCTTGGATGAGTTCCAGTAGGCTTCCAGTGGAGTCAGGAGGGTTTCCCATGTAGAGTATCATGTCATCTGTGAAAAGTGAAAGGTTGACTTTATCTTTCCCAATTCTGATGCCTTTTATTTCCTTTTGTTGTCTGTTTGTTAACTCTAGGGCTTCCAGCACTGTTAAATAACAGTGGTGAGAGTGGACATCCTTGTCGTGTTTCTGATCTCAGGGGGAAAGCTCTCAGTTTTCCCCCCTTGAGGATGATATTAGCTGTGGGCTTTTCATAAATTGCTTTTATAATGTTTAGGTAAGTTCCTTCTATCTCGACTTTCTCGAGGGTTTTTATTAAGAAAGGGTACTGTAGTTTGTCAAATACTTTTTCTGCATCTATCGACAGGATCATATGGTTTTTATCTTTTCTTTTGTTAACGTGATATATCACATTGATGGATTTGCGAATATTGAACCAGCCCTATAATCCAGGAATGAATCTCACTTGATCATGATTAATAATTCTTTTCATATGCTGTCGGATTTGATTTGCTAGTATCTTGTTGAGTATTTTTGCATCTGTATTCATTAAGTATATTGGCCTATAGTTCTCCTTTATTGTTGGGTCTCTGTCTGGTTTGGGAATCAAAGGGATGCTAGCTTCACAGAATGAGTTTGGAAGTTTCCTTCTATTTCTATTTTTTGGAATAGTTTGAGAAGAATGGGTATTAACTCTGCTTTAAATATCTGGCAGAATTCCCCTGAGAAGCCATCTGGTCCTGGGCTCTTATTCACTGGGAGATTTTTGATAAGTGATTTGATTTTTTCACTGGTTATGGGTCTGTTCAGATTTTCTATCTCTTCCCGTTTGAATTTTCATAATGTGTTTGTGTGTTTAGGAATTTGTCCATTTCTTCTAGGTTGTCCAGTTTGTTGGCATATAATTTATCATAGTAATCTCTGATGATAGCTTGTATTTCTGAGAGATTGGTTGTAGTACGTCCATTTTCAACCATGATTTTGTCTATTTGGTTGTTCTCTCTTTTCTTTCTGAGGAGCCTGTCTAGAGGCTTATCAATTTTGTTTATTTTTTCAAAAAACCAACTCTTGATTTCATTGATCTACTCAACTGTTTTTTTGGATTCTAATTGTTTATTTCTGCCCTGATCTTTATTATTTCTCTTCTTCTGCTGGGTTGGGGGTTCTCTTGCTGCTCACCTTCTAGTTCCTTTAGGTGCTCTTTAGATTGTTAATTGGCGCTTTTTATAGTTTGTTGAAATAGGCCTGGATTGCAATATAATTTCCTCTTAAGGCTTCCTTTGCTGCATCCCAGAGAATTTGAATTGTTGTGTTTTTGTTTTCATTTGTTTCCATATATTTTTAAATTTTTTCTCCAATTGCCTGATTAGTCCAATCATTCTTTAGTAGAATGATTTTTAACATCCACATTTTTGGAGGTTTTCCAGACTTTTTCCTGGATTGATTTCAAGTTTCATAGCATTGTGATCTGACAGTGTGCATAGTATGATCTCAGTTCATTTATATTTATGGAGGGTTGCTTTATGCCCCAGTACGTGATCTATCTTGGAGACTGTGCCATGTGCACTGGAGAAGAAAGTGAATTTCCTAGCTTCAGGTTGCAGAGTTCTAAATATATCTATCATTTCCATTTGTTCAAATGTGTTGTTCAGGTCCATTGTTTCTTTAGTGATTTTCTGTCTGGTTGATCTATCCATTGCTGTAAGTGGAGCATTAAAGTCCTCTGCAATTAGCACATTCTTATCAATAAGATTTTTTCTGTTTGTGATTAATTGTTTTATGTATTTGGATGCTCCCGATTTTGGCACATAGATGTTTATAATTGTTAGCTCTTCCTGATGGAGAGACTCTGTAATTATTATATAATGTCCTTCTTCATCTTCTGTTATTGCCTTTACTTTAAAGTCTAGTTTGTCTGATATAAGTATGGCTACTCTGGCTTTCTTTTGACTTCCAGTCCCATGAGAGATATTTTTTCATTCCCTGACTTTCAATCTGAAGGTGTCTGCAGGTCTGAACTGAGTCTCTTGTAGACAGCAAATTGATGGATATTTTTTTTATCCATTCTGCTACACCGTGTCATTTTGATGGAGCATTCAGTCCATTTATATTCAGTGTTATTATTGAAAAATGTTGGTTTAGATTCATTGTGTTCTCTGTAGAGCTCATGTTTGCAGTGGTTTCTCTGGTACCTTGTATTCCTTGCAACATTTTCCTCATAGAGTCGTTCTTAAGATTTCTCGTAGGGCTGGTTTGGTGGTGATGAATTCTCTCAATTTTTGTTTACTTGGGAAAACTTTTATCTCTTTTTCTATTTTGAATGACAGGCTCACTGGATAAAGGATTCCTGGCTGAATTTTTTTTGTTTGTTTGTTTATCACATTGAAGATTTCCTGCCATTCTTTTCTGGCCTGCCAAGTTTCAGTAGATAGTTCTGCAACTACTCTGATAGGTTTCCCTTTGTATGTTAGAGCCCTTTTTTTCCCTTGGTGCCCTCAGAATTCTCTCTTTATTTTTATATTTTGCCAGTTTCACTACGATATATGGTGCCGAAGGTTGATTCAAGTTGCATCCTAAGGGGGTTCTTTGCATCTCTTGGATTTCAATGTCTATTTCTTTCCCCAGATTGGGGAAGTTCTCCACTATAATTTGATCAAGCACCCCTTCAGGAACTTTTTCTCTTTCTTCTTCTTCAGGAATTCCTATGATAGGGATATTGTTCCGTTTGATTGTATCACTCAGATCTCAAATTCTCCTTTCGTGCTTTTGAATGAATTTCTCTCTCTTTTTCTCAGCTTCCTCTTTTTCTATAACTGTGTCTTCTAATTCACCTAGTCTCCTCTCTTCTTCTTCAATCCATTCACTGGCACCCTCCATATTATGATGCACCTCATTTATAGCCTTTTTTAACTTGTCACAGGTATTTTGAAGGTCCCTAGTCTTTGTATCGGTAGCTTCTCCCATGCTTTTTTCAAGTCCAGCGATTAATTTCATGAGAATTGTTCTAAATTCTTGTTCAGTTATGTTGCTTATATCTGTTTTGAGAAATTCTATGGCTGTGACTTCTTCCTGGAATTTCTTTAGAGCAGAGTTCTTTCATTTTGTCATTTTGGCTAGCTTTCTGTCTCTTGTCAGTTTTAAAAGCTTGTTATGCACTGTGCATCTGTTAGTATTGCCCTGTTAAAGGAGGCTCATTGACTGTCCAAGGCCTGTTGTTTCAGGAAGTGTTCTTTTAGTGATGTGTCTCAGTTTCTCTTGTTGTGGCTTTGATTATTTTATTTCCCTACTCAGTGATATTTAGGACTCTCCATCATGTGTACTTTGGCTTGTTTCTTGAGGTAGCTGTGAGAAGGAAAACAGACAAACACAGAGGGAACACAAGCATGCAAATGCATATAGAAATAAAACAAACAAGCAAACCAAAAGGGGAAAGGAAGAAAAGAAAAGGAAAGAAGAGGAAAGATAAGAATAGAAAAGAAGAGAAGGAAAAAAAAGGGGGATTGGCAGAGATAACAAAACTCAATGGACAGTCTAAAAGCTTATAATCAGCTGAGGGGAGAGATAAGAATTAGATAAGGGAGAATATATCTGGATGGGAAGAGCAAAAAAGAGGTAGGAAAAAATAGAGAAAAAAACCCACAGGTTTCCAGTGCAGATGGGTGTGGTTTGCTGTGGGTCTGTCTTGGGGCCTGCTCTCAGAAGCCTCGCCTTGGTGGTTATGGGATGAAGAAAGCGATGCCCCAGTCTCTACTGGAACCATGTACTGCAAGCTGCTCTTTTGAGTCTGTTCTCCCTGTGTCTTGGGCGAACCAGTTTGTATTTTTCAAGCCCCACCTCACTTCAAAATCCTAGTCCATGCACTTTAATGCTACCACCAGAGATGAGATGTACTCTTGCTGGTGGCTGGCTTTTTAGCCAGGATCTTGTAGGGGGAGGGAGCTGTTTTTCTTGGCGCTGCCGGGGATTTTCATTGCTACCGATAGAGATGAGGTGCGCTCCCATGGGTGGCTGTCCTCCCAGTCACAATCGCGGTGAGGAGGGGGCTTTTTTTTTTTTCTGCAGCCATACGGGATCAGTGCTAATAAGATCAAGGAAGAATTCATCAGCTATATGGGATGGGTTTCTCTCTCTGAGCCCAGCGGTTATATATGGGGTGACAATCTCTTTCTCAGTCCTGGGCTACGTTCTTTATCTCTTCTCTAGAGACAGTACTATGAACGTGTTCAGTCTCTCTTTCTCTTCCCCTTTTCTCTCTGGGGCTCCACACGCTTTCCCTGTGTTGGGTTGTGGCTCCCACCCCCTTTGCCCCTCTGGGGCTGTCCCATTTTTTAATTTCCCCAGTTGGCACTCCCTTACTCAGGCATCTTTGAGGTTGTTTTCTTTCTGGAGTCTGTATGTTCTCCTCCCACTCTTGCAGATCAGAATATCTACGCTCTGGACCATCCCACCATCACCTCAAAACTTCATCATTGCTAAGAACATCATTATTTTTCTCTTTATTTTCATCTTTTACGTAATTTCACCTACTATAAAAACAAACAAAAATAGAAGTAACATCCATTGGCCAAATCTGGGATAAGTTGTATAGCTAAGTAAATAATGATACCAACACATCATAACTTAAGGAATAAAATAAGAATCCATGAGTGCCTGCTGATATAAATAAATAATCAAATAAATCAATAGGGGAGAAGGGAAAGGTCATCATCACATTACAATGTTAACCATTAAATGTAGAAGAAATGATTCAGTTAAAAAATGGTCATTTGGCAGCCCCCACAGTGCAATTAGTTTAGGGAAGAATCATTAAAACTAAAGTGAATGGGTAAGTTTGATGACAAACAGGATATTTATGTAATCTCAAAGAATCTCTCTATAAGTATGTATTAATTACAAAGGGAAAATATTAACTTCTTAGTGGAGAGACAGACACCATCTTGACCATATGATCACATCAAATTCATTAGAAATGGGATAAATCAATATTTTGCCGTCTAGATCATGAAACATCTCCAATTTATACTTGGAGCACATATCCATTACATGATATTTCTCCATGGGTTATGCCCATAAATTCATAGATTCCTGGTTTGTTTGCCATAACTAATACAACCAACCAGATTCATCCTGTTAAAAACATTCCAAAGGTAAGGCCTTCTCTGTTAACAAATACCTTTAACTCTTTTCCTAGGAGGTATTCATTAGCATTTTCACAAGGAGATTAGGCGTAGATATCTGCCTTATTTCTGCCCCCATTCTCTTTTCCTCTAATAACAGGAGAGGAAAAAACTGTAGACTTTCTGCTTCACCCTTTTCTTGTCGTAGACAACACAAATAAATACACATATTCTCTATAATTGCACTCCTGGTGTCCCTCATTGAATAGGAATCCTTGGTCTTGATAGAATTGTATTTATCAACAGTTTGCTCTGTGGTTTGTATTTCTGAACTGTTTATGAAGTTGCTCCCCAGCTCAGGTTGCAAATAGTCTCCTTTATATTCCTCTTTCAACTTTATTGGATAATGTTTCTAAATCTTCATTTCAGAGTTGGAGCAGCTCTCCTGATGTAGCTTACTGCACGTGGTCCTGGTCCAGCTCCCTGTGCACAGGAGGTGGGCTGCCCTCTCCTTCCGGAGCAGGTGTTCTCCCGCTAGCCCCAGCATTTAAGGTGCTACAGTTCCAAGAACCCGGTCAGCCACTTTGGCTTCAGCGTCCTCATGCTACTTAGACTTCAAGTTCACTCTCTTTTGGGCACGTTAGGTTTTTATTTTTAACTTAGCTATGTTTTCCCCGCTCTCCCTAATGTCTTTTTTTTTTTAAGTAAAATTGTATTGATTGATTGATGTATTGATTAGGCAGTTAAAAATTTTTCCCTTTGTAACATTATAGGAAAGAAAACAGATATCCCTGGGCATAAAGAAACTTTGGGGGGAAATAACAGAAATATCTAAGGAATTTTATCAATGTGATTTGTGATGTGACTTTCTCAGTGGATTTCCCTTAATATTCAGGAAGATGTTCTCTTCTCTTCAATGCCTTTCATCCATTGTCTCAACTTGGATTTGGGTAAGAACAGAATAGAATTCACTTAGGTTGCAATTTGAGGTTCAAACTCTACTTTTTTAGAGTTTAAGTTTATTTGTTTATTTTGAGAGATAGAGGGAAAGAGTAAGGGAGAAGCAGAGAAAGAGAGGAGAGAGAGAGAGAATCCCAAGCAGGCTCCATACTGTCAGCTCGAAACCGGATGCCCGACTCGAACTCTTGAACTGTGAGATCATGACCTGAGCTGAAATCAAGGGTTGGATGCCTAACTGACTGAACCACCCAGGTGACCTCCAGTTCTCTTAGTAGCTGTGTAACCTTGGTCAAATTATGGAACTTCTGAGTCTCAGTTTCCTTCTCTCTCCCATCAGGATAATAATATGCACTTCACAAGATTTTGGGGTTAAACGAAGAAGGTCACGTACATGACCTTCTCCTCCCTCACCCTCCAGCTGAGGAAAAGCAGAAGAATAGGATGGAAAATTTTAGGGAAGGTCTGATTTGTTACTAACTCGCATCACAGTATTGTCGGCCTCAACCTACTAGTTTTACCGTGTACAAAATAGTCTCTAAGATTTTTTCCAAATAAAAAAGTCTATGAGTTAAGGTTTTACCATTGTATTTAGGATAAAAGGTTGACAAAAGTCTCCTGGGTAGTTCACTTTTTATTCACAAATATTTATTTATATTCATAAATTTACTAAAATGAGAGAAGTGATTTGATTTATGAGTTAAATATTTCACAAGGTAGCAAAGAGAGAGCACTTACGTTTTCTGCTTTATCCCTATACACAGGTATATTGCAAGAGGTATGTTAAGTAATTTGTTCCTAAAATTATGAATTGAAGTGATAAGTACAATGGAAGGGAAAAGGAAAGGGGGGGGTGGAGGAGGAGTGTGGATCAGAAATGCTTAAGAGTTGTTGAGTGGGCACAGGGGCATTGACCAAAGTCTGCTTTTACTTTGTTTGGAAGTTTATGTAACATTTAGTCTTTAGGGACGCCTGGTGGCTCCGTAGGTTAAGTGTCCAACTTCAGCTCAGGTCACAATGTCACATTCATGAATTTGAGCCCCGCATCAGCTCTGTGCTGACAGCTCAGACCCTGGAGCCTGCTTCAGATTCGGTGTCTCCCTCTCTCTCTGCCCCTCCTCTGCTCACACTGTCTCTCAAAAATAAATAAACAAACAAAAAAATAAATTAAAAAAACATTTAGTCCTTAAAAAACAACATTGAGACTAATTAATGTCATCTGGTTTTAATTTGCCCAATTTGATGATCACGTGAAAGTTTGGTTTACCAGTAGAAACCAGTTTTTCTTTCTAGCTCCAAATGACAGAGAACCGAGTGAGACACAATGGAGGAGGCTCTGTCTATGTGTATTTTTACTTTTAAAAGTCATCAATCTTTAACCAGATTCGTTTTCCTACAGGCAATCTAAATTGATCCATGGTGATTGGAAAATAACAGGCTATTCTTAAATAACTGTGAACAGGAGGTTCAAAAGTAGCTCCTGTCGGAAACACTTGCAGAATGTTCAAGAAATATGCACGTGCACACTCAAAGAGGCCTCTCCCAGCAATGGAGGAGCAGCCAGACCACATAGCTGCAGAAGGCCATCGATCACGTTTATTACACTGCAGACAGCAGCAATTTTAAGTGAGGCTGGGTTTCCCGAATGAATTCCAATAATTCAAGTTATGACTCCTAAACTGTGTGTCAGACGAGTTCAATATTACTTGTGTGCCAAAAAAAGTTTAAATTATTAGTCTTTATAATATGGGCCAAAGAATTGGATTTTATTACCTTAATCATTAATAAAGACATTACAAACTGTTTGTTATTCTTAAAAAATAAATGAATGAGAGAAATTGTGCAAACCGTGGGAGCTGCATCCTGATGGCGTAAACGGTCAAGTGTTTTTTGTTCTTTGTTTGACATCAGGAATAGATTTATGTTGGAGCATACTTTGAACTTTGAAGAACACATTTATTTGAGTTTTTCATTTTTTTCCAAAATGGAAATGATTTATTGGTTTGTGGATTATAAAAGGAACTCACTGTCCTAAGAAAGAAAAGAATACAAAGTACATTGGAGGGAGGTGGGTGGGCACTGAGTGTTGTGTTGGGCACTGAATCACTAAATTCTACTTCTGAAACCAATAGTACTCTATATGTTAACTAGGTGAATTTAAATAAACATTTGGAAGAAAAAAAATAAAATGGTAAAAATAAAAAAAAGAATACAAGGAACATAAAGTGAAAATTTCCCCAGATAACGTCTCTTCTGGATACGTCATTTTCTTCCAAAAAGGTGTATATTTTCCAGAGTTTCAATACAGAGCTTTTTGCCCATCCATCCATCGATGCATCTTTGCATATTGAAAAGTAGAAATGTGGGGAGAAGCTGGAACAGAGGGGGTTCCTGTTCCCATCGAGTGGAAGACTCATACTTCTCATGTAACCAAGTCACTTCTCAGGACTCCCTGTGAGCAAAGGAAAGCAGCCCTGCTGTGGGGTGTACAGAGCTGTGTGCTGGGAGTTTGGGTTTCCATCCTCATTTCAGTTTGGTTTCTAACTAATGTGCAACCTCATCATAAAATGTATGTTCTATGCATGTTAGTCTACCTTCAGTTAGATACTGCTTTATAACTGTGTTTTGAAAAAATAATCATTAGTTCTCTAAAAACACTTTAAATTTTAAGTAGGCTCCACACCCAACGTGGGGCTTGAACTCACTGTCCCTGAGTCATATGCTGTAATAATTGAGCGAGCCAGGCAACTTAGTATCATTAATTTTTTAAAATAATTTTTTAATTAAAAATATTTATTTATTTGTTTATTTATTTATTCATGTAATCTCTGACCCAACATGAAGTTTGAACTCATGACCCCAAAATCAAGAGTAGCACACTCTTCTGACTGAGACAGCCAGGCACCCCTCATTAATTTTTAACGAAAGATGATTTTTATTTACAGAATTGTCCAATTGGTGTGTGTTCTGAAATATTCTAACAAATTAAAGGAAAAGACGCTCATAATCACCACTCAATTAGCCTCCTTCAAGCTAAGCTTAAAACACTTGATGATTTTGAGGAATAGAGGTGAAACAGATGCTTCTGTTGGTTCTGAGAAATTGCTTCAAAAAATTGATCATGTCCTGCCATTGATAAGATGATAGTGGCATTAGGATTAGAAACCCAGACAAGGGTTTGGGAGTGGTTGTCTATGCAGGCTGAATTTCAAAGATGTGGTTCTCAGGAATACAGGGGGTTTTGTGTAGAGCTGAATGAACCTTCCACAGTCTGAAAGCCCATCTTTGGGAAACAAATATCTGGTTGCCATGGAGATACTCAAGGTGGATGAAGGATGGATTAATCAAAATACAGTAAATCCTTTTTACGAGCTTCCTAAGAAATCTAGTGTGACGTGAACCCTCTGGTCTGTCTCCTCCTGTTCCTCCCTCCATCACACAGGAAAACTACTATGGACGTAAAATGACACCCATTTATTGTACTGAGTTCTGTATACATCCTGGTGAATGACACCTTCTCCTGCTTGAAAGGCATTGCCATACAAGCGCAAGTGTTTCTCAAACATTTAATGTTTTAGAATAGTTTTTGAAATTTAAGGGAAAAAATTTATCTTATTCTGTCTACAACAAAAAGTAAGGAGACTGGTTCGATACAGCCTCTGAAAATTGTGATTATTTATTAACTAAGCTGTGTTCTCTGGGGAATAAAGAATATGAAATAATTTTTTGAGATAGAAGTAGCATTCAGCTTGTGTCTAAAAAGACACCCAATGTGATCATTTTAACTGTTAAATTTAGTTCAAAGCAAGTCACCTCAATCTAAATATTAGCTAAAAAAATAAATAAATGAAAGTAAATAAATTATAAAGTTGAATAAATGATGTGAATAAATTAATTAAGTGGCTAGTCCCCTCCTTCCCAACAAACTGACGGGTCATATTAATCAAAATAGTTAATCCAGTTGTGGGAGACATTTCTAGGAGCCTGCAGTAAATCATTCTTGGGCAGCCAATTCGATTTTAACCCCTGGTCTTGAATAGCCACTGCATCAAGTAGATTGGATGAGCTAGCACACAGAATCAAGCTGATGTAAGTAGGACTTGGACACCCTCCAAGCATAGAAAAAGGTTCCCAGGGAGGATGTCAGTGACTGCAGGCACGCGGCCTACAGGAGTCCAGAGGGACCCGGAAGAGTGTACAGTCCGGGAGGTGTTCCGCGTTCGCGCTGTGGGTCTGAGAATTTAGCATAGGGCGCAAACAGTGATTCTCAGTAGGGGCCGATTTTCTAACGACTGGGGGTACCGAGGGCTGGGAGCCTGTGCTACTGGTGTCTAGTGAGTAGAAGCCAGAGATGCTTGAGCATCCTGCAGTGCACAGGACAGCTCCTGGGGAAAAACAAAAGTCGATAGTGCTGAAGTTAAGAAATCCTGCAGCAGAAGAAATAGTTACCAGATTTTAAGCAGCACTTTGGATGGAACACCAATTCATGGATTTCCATGGGCAGGACAGAAGGGCTCTAACTTCTGAGCTGAGCAATAGTCAGCACTGGACTTGGAATCTGAGGACCTGGATCTCGATCTAAGCCTTGCAGTTTATTATTACCTATAACAGGTCAGCCTCTTTGAGGCTCATTTATTTAATCTGTTAAATGGTCACAGTAATGTCGACCTATCTTCTAGTATTGAGTGAGATAGGAGATGTGAAAGCGTGGAATAGTGGGGCCAGTGTTCAAGAAATAATGACTGGAAGCAAACAAGCCAGTTTATCTTATCTTTATTTTTAAAAAATTATTACTAGCATTAATTTTATTTTTTTTAAGTTTACTGATTTTGAGAGAGACAGAGCGAGCACAGGTGGGGGAGGGGGAGAGAGCGAGGCAGAGAGAGAATCCCAAGCAGGCTCTGCACTGACAACATGGGCCCTGAGCCCACAAACCAGGAGATCATGACCTGGGCTGAAATCAAGAGTTGGATGCTCAACTGACTGAGCCATCCAGGTGCACTTATTATTTTTAATTTAAATTTAAATTTAATTTAATTTAATTTAATTTTGAGGCAAGGCTAGTCAGTTTTGACCAATGGTGACAAAAAGAAAAAAAATTATTTAAAATCCATTATTTATTTTGGATCTTAATGTTTTGTAGGGGAGAAAAAAAGTTTTCTTCAACCCTTTTCGGGTCCCTGGCTAGGTCTGAAAATTAAACTGACATAAAACATATTAGCAGGAGAAATACATATACATTTCATTGAATTTACATGTACATGGGAGCCTTCACAACAGAAAGAAGACCCAAAGCAGTGACCAGAGTAGGGAGCTTTAAACCTTTCAGACAAAGAAATAATGAATCTATGAATTGACGAGACAGAGAGATTTGGGCTAGGAGTGGTCAATGGTGACAAAGTAACTAGGAAGATAAAGCTTAGCTTAACAAAATTTATTTATCAGATTTCTCATCCCCCAATTCCCTGTCTCTAGTGATAAGAATGTCTCCCTCCCTTCTGGTACTGGGAAGGTACCTTTCCCAGGGAGATTCATGACCTGTTTCAGGGAAAAGGGGTGAAAGGGGGCGGTCACAGTGACCTTGCTTCTGCTGCTTTTCCTTCAGTGTAAGATGTCCAATATGACAAGGTGCCATATTTTGGGATGGCATGTCTTGAACCCTATCAGCATGAAATACCTTTTGTGTGTGTGTGTGTGTGTGTGTATGTGTGTGTGTGCTTAGAGGCTGCTGGGGGGGAGGCTGCAACACGGTAGGAGGCTATATTTCTTTGCACTGGGAAAAAGAAGGATACATGTGGAGGACCAGTGGGAAAGCTGGATAGGAGTGCGGGGTGTGGGGATTTATCGGGATCTCAGAAACTATGATTCGCTGCAGGGATGAGTTGTAAGCCTCTCCATGTCACCGCAAAATCACTGGGGAACTCTCCTTTACTCCTGTGTGATTTGGGGTTAGAATTTGGTTTTTTGTTTTTTTCTTTTTGTGTTTTTGTTTTGTTTTGTTTGATATATATAATCAGGGCTGAATCCAGCTTCACTGTGAATATACAAGATTGTCACTAGTCTATGTTAAGAAAAATTAGGGGCACCTGGGTGTTCAGTCAGTTGAGCGTCTGACTTCAAATCAGGTTTTGATCTCAACAGACTGTGGGTTTGGGCCCCATGTCAGGCTCTGTGCTGATTCTGTGTTTCTGCCCCTCTCCTGTTCACACTCTGTCTCTCTCTCAAAAATAAAGAAACACAAAAGAAAGAAAGAAAAAATAATTATCCTGGGGGCACCTGGGTGGCTCAGACGGTTAAGCGTCGACTTCAGCTGAGGTCATAATCTTGCAGTTCCTGAGTACGAGTTCCACGTTGGGCCCTGTGCTGACAGCTCAGAGCCTGGGTCCTGCTTCAGATTCTGTGTCTCCGTCTCTCTCTGCTCTTCCCCTAATCACACTCTGTCTCTCTCTGTCTCTCAAAAATAAAGAAACATTTAAAAAATTTAAAAATATATTAAAAAAGAAAAACTATCCCAAACTCGGAAATAAGTCAAAAGGTGATTAATGTCATGCTAAGAACATTTTTAAACAAGCCCATCTGAGGATTATCTGACTCTGGGAACTTAAACTTGTTCATACAATTCATTATGACCCAGAGATTTTATAATTCTGAATGCTGATTTTATAATTATGATTTTCTTTTTTGTTTAGTAGGAAGGATAAGCCCAAAGGTTATGGGTTTATTACCCTGTAGGATTTTAACCACTGTATGTATACCTTGTCTAAATAAGCAATTTTATTTCAGCATGCCTTTTCTCCCCATTTATTATAAAAACCCCACTTTCTTAAATTCTTCTTTGAACTGTTTCCGTCATCCTGCTTGTTCCTTTATTAATAGGTTTAATAAATCCTTGATATGGACTTATTATCTATTTATATAAGAATTATGTTTTTAACATTTTGAGACTATGCTTTGGTCCCCATATGCAGCCTTTGTGTGAATGAGGAAAAAGTGGTCCTTCCTTGAACACAGTTTTCTTTTTCTCAAGTACAATTTTTGGAAGACAGTACATTATTTATTTTTTAATAATAAAATTAACAGCAAGCCTGAGGTCATTCTACATAAATTCTACAAATTAAATTATTGAACATACAATAAAGGAAATACAAATTTTTAATCATAATAATAACTCACTAGAATACTTAAGAAATCAGTAGGATTTAATCATTAGTGATAAAAAATAATTTTACATCTTACTTTCATAGAGATAAAATTCTGTATGACAGTTTCACTGCCTATTGGCTTTAGTGTCTTGTTTTCTAAAGAAATGAACAGTTTTTCTCATGACATTGTATACCTTTAATAAATTTTATTTTCACAAAGCGAGAAATTGTCCATTGGCAATTGCTACCGCAAGGTGAAATTTATCCTGGGAGCTACAGAACATTATTGGAAAGGTGCCATGTAAATCATTGTTGCATATATGTTGTGATACTTCAACTGGAGTATTCTAAGTATAGATTTTAGAAATCAATTTAGGATTTCAGTTCCCTACACATGGAATTCCCATCAGTATCATTTCCTTTTACTTTGTCCACCAGGCAATTTCAACTGTTAGTCAATAGCTCCTGTTCATTGCAATTCTTTGAGTTATACATGCCATCTGTAACGCTGAGAGGCCATTATATTCTTTCAGCATTTTAAGACTTTCCTTTGAAGACGATAGTGTTATAGCTGGTTTAGGAAGAAGAAAATTGAATTTGGAATTGAGTTTCGGATCATAGACGGGATTCTAAGTTGAGTTGACACTTTCTACTCCTTTTTTAATACCTACCGTATAGGGAGAGTAGCCATCAATGTCAAGAGATTCTGCTATTTGTTCAGTATCAATATATATTTCATAAATGTGATTGCTTTGAATTAAAAAATGTATAATTCCTTTGATGCTCTCAAGTGCATCATGTACATCGAATTTTTTTTACTGCATCATGTTGCATTTAACATCAATTTTTACCCAGGCTATTATGCCACACTGCTACTGAGCAAATAAATGTAGCACTGGTTATTTTCAAGACCAACTTCTACTTGTGTCGCAGAAATATGTAACAATTAATGTCACAAGAATTTCTAACAGAGCATGGCCTTCTTCCCTAAAGTGAGTTTCTAGCATCATGATAACTTCAGCTTGACTTTCTCATCATTTTTTAAAAAGTGGCTCCACATTTTCTTTCCCAAAATTGTTTTCAATAAACTCCAACCCAGATGACAAAAATATTTTGCATGTTTTCTATCAAGTTTAAACAAAACAAGGAATATAGAATGCTTTATATATTTTTTTTTAGGATTTGCTGCTGCAATCCTCATGTTTCCCATGTGTATTTGTGGCATTGTCATATCCCCAAGTCATTCGAATTATTTTATCTAGATTCATTTTTTTGTAGACATTGTGCTGAGAATTGATATTATCTGTGTCAACATAACTTAACTGTTTTTCTCCAAGAAATTCTAGCCCAGAAAGATAAGACTGCAACCCAATAAATAACTAACTTTATCATGTGCTTCAGGAAATTCTGCAAACTAATTTATCAAGGCAAACACTTGGTTCATTATAGCAAACGGCTAGTCTTAAAAAAAAACCCATGTGCTCACCTGCACAAACACCTTGCTTATCAGGACAAGAGTTTGTTTATCCAGACTTGTTTTAAGACCCAGCTGGACTACACAATTGCTACACAGAAAATTCACTTCAGGGTGTGATCCTGAATATACACTTTCTCTCCCAGGCAGACTTCCTCGCGTGTACTTTTTCATCCCAGGTCTGTCGAGTTGCTTATGAAATCATGCAAACACTTCATCCTGATGCTTCTGCAAACTTCCATTCTTTGGATGACAACTACTATTTTGGAGGCCAAAATGCCCACAACCAGGTTGCCATTTATCCTCACCAACCTCGAACACTAGATGAAATCCCCATGGAACCTGGAGATATCATTGGTATGGCTGGAAATCATTGAGATGGCTATTCTAAAGGTTTCAACAGGAAACTGGGAAGGACGGGCCTGTATCCCTTCTACAAAGTACGAGAGAAGATAGAAACAGTCAAGTACCCCATATATCCTGAGGCTGACAAATAAAGCTTAGATGGAAGAGAAGGACAACTAAACTCAAAACCATTTGAGCCAAACAGTAGATGAAGAAGGCCCTGACCTTACAATACATGGTGAAACAGGAGATACCTTCAAGCACCAGGAGCAATTGGGAACTTACAGATACTTCATGGGTGGAATTACTCTTTAACAAGGGCTACAATGCCCTTAAACTCATGCACAGTCCAATAATGTACTCACATATAACATACAAACAGATTGTTTTCTATTTTGCCCCTTTCAAGATTA